>WTSP01025689.1:0-21146 GCA_025331215.1 Actenoides lindsayi
CAGAAACTCGTGCTTGGCTCAGCCTTCCCCCCACCAGCCCTCGAGGGCAGAAGGTAACTCGCCTCTGAAGCACTTGTTTCTCTAATGCCCCGTTATCGGCAGCTTACAGGCCAGAATGTTTCAGCTGGGATTTCACAAAGATGTACGAGAGGAAAGCGTTTGTCACCAATCCAGTCCTGTCAGCAGAGAGCTAAAGCAACAGAGGCCATGTATTTGATAAAAGCTCTGTTCAAAAGCAGCTGTTTCAGAGATGCTATCACTACCAGAGTGCATCCCAGGCGTTCTGCAAATGGAGTCCACCACATCAAAGGCAAAGGGTCAGGAAATTGGATTGTGCTCTCCCCCAGCTGTAAATAGGAGTAGCAGGCTAGAGGTCTGACTTGGTGGAAGAGCAACAGAAACAAGGAAAGCTAAAAGACGAACAGTTTCAACTAGAGACCAATTTTCTGCTGAGAGAAGGGCAGAAGAATGAAAGTCCAGCTTGGCCTGAAAGATAGGGAGCTGAAGGACCGAGCAGAAAGCCCTCATGCTCTGGAGAAACAAGCAAATGTCCAGCATGGGCTAAACAAATGATCAGTGTCTGAAAGGGCTTTCCTAAGCCCAGGCAAAAGAACAGATTTAGTAACCATCCTCCTCCCCGCTGCACAGCAGAGTGCAGTGTGATTTTGTACACAGCTTACAGAAATCATCACCACATATGAATTTGAGAGGGAAGTCAGGCACTGTCAGAGGTGCCTCACAAGGTGGACATATAAGAAAGGAGGAAAAAAAAAAAAAAAAAAGAAAAGAAAAAAAGTCAGGCCTCTAACATTTGCTAGTCCTATACTTACAGGTCCAGGAGCCAGGAACACTGAAGGAAACACCACTGTGGAGGAAGTGGCACTCTTCCAGTCTTGCTTCAGGTTGTCACACTGTCGCCCCTCCTCCTCTTAGCAGCTTTAAAGGACTTCCTGAACACCATCTCTTGGAGACAAGCATATTTGCAAGCAGCAGTTTGTTCTGCCTTACCGTATTTGTGTATTCTTCTCAAGTCACCAAGAGATTAGTAATAAAAATACCAGGGCAATCACTAGAAAAGCCTGCTCAGAAACCCAGGTGCAAATACCTCACACTCCCCCAAAGTTGAGATCACATGGAAATTATAGTGACCATCAACACCTGGAAATGGCCACAGGGCTTCTTTAGGAGCTAAGCACACAGTGCTTAGAGAGAGCAGAGCAAACATACTGCCTCTTACAACTTCATCTAACGCAAGACAGCTGTGACTAATGGAGCCAAACACATGGACAGGTGAGAGCACTGGTGGAACTGTGGTCTTCACTCGCTGCTTTCAGCATCTTAAGACCAGTTTACAGAAGCAAAACAGGAGAAGGCTCTACTTTTAACCCAATGTATTCGTAAGCATTAGAGGCCACATATAAAGCCTTTGGACCTTTGGTAAAAGTAGGGCTTGTAACTGATGGCGTCAGTAAGAAAACAAGCAAGCCACCCTCTGCTCAAAAATGGAACCATTCTGGAAAATATCAGAGCACAGCCCACACTTTTCTCTTGTTAACTCTTGATAATTCTTGTTACAGTTATCAATAGTAACCTAGGCCAGAACATGGGTGAGCTCAGTTTGTGCAGCCTCTGCAGTCCAAAGCAGCGTGGAAGCGCAACGCACTGGTGAAAGTGGCCTTTCACCAGGAGCCCTACTCCCTCATGCCAGGGAACAGGCATCTCAATAAGGTCTCCCTCATTTTCTTCTCTGTTAAAAGCACAGTGTTGTTAAGCAAGATATAAGTGGGAAGCTTTTAAGTCCATTTTCTGGAGCATGGAGTGGGAAACCTAAGTTTATATTGATAACTGTAGGGCCTACTTTGAGACTTTCCAGGAGAATTTAAACCAGAGAGACTGAAAAGCAGATTTAAGGCAAAAAGAAAAAGAAACCACCAGTCATTGTACATGCAAAGTGTAATTAGCTCACTTCAGCCAAAATACAAGTGCAATTCAGAAAAGGATGAGACATTTATATGGACAATGAGAATATCCAGATCAAGAAGAGAACAAAGTTTGCAGAGTACAATCTCATTTCTTAGAGCACAAACCGACCTCTGGCAGAAGGATGTTGGAAAAGGCTTTTCAGGGCAGGCTGCCACATAATTTCCTTAATTTTACTGCACCCTCTTTTGAAGCACTGTTGCGGACAGGAAACCAAA
Organism: Actenoides lindsayi; assembly: GCA_025331215.1. Taxonomy (NCBI): domain Eukaryota; kingdom Metazoa; phylum Chordata; class Aves; order Coraciiformes; family Alcedinidae; genus Actenoides; species Actenoides lindsayi. The sequence continues at coordinate 2,199 of WTSP01025689.1, forward strand.
TTAAATATAGGTTCGGTCTGGACTAGCAGTTCTGTTGGGGATCCTACATAGGGAGCTTTGTTAAAGAATTGATGGACAGTGCACATTTCTCTCATATTTAATAATGTGGTTGTTAAGAATATTGCTAGAAATCTAAGATCGTATCTCAAGATTATAGCTGCTATGGAAGATGACTTGCAAGACATTTAATGGTACAGAAAGTGGATGTAAGACACACAGGAGGACAGTGCAAGCACTGACAATATTCCTTAGATGAGTTTGGTACAGCATAAATGCAAAAGCAACCAAAATAAAATCAGTTCTCAGAGTCCACTGAGAAGCTTCAATGAATCACCAAAGGCTGCAAGTCAGCCTTTCAGCCTAGGACTTGGTTCACTAGCATTTCAAAGTCAGGGACTCTGGCACCAAGTAAGTCCAGGCAGGCTGCACAAACCACCATTTAATCTCTCACCAGTGGTGAAAGCAACCAACCTTTTTAATTAGCCCTGGAAGCAGAAGTCAGGCATGACTGCCTCCCTGTCCTCCTCCGGTAGCTTGAGTGAGCATTAGGTTTTGAGTTTGCTATGTACCTCTAGAGCTGAAACTTTCAATATACAGTAGGGATTCATGATTTTATGTCCACTGATCTCTGGGCTGATACCTGCAAGACCATGCATGCATTGAGAACATGGAGTTTACTAGAAACCTAGGTCTGAAATTTCTAATCGATGCCAAACTACATAGCTTCTGTGCCAGCTTGTTCTTTTAGTCACTCATCACTTGAGGGCACGTTCTTGTCTTCATCATCAATCATGTCTTTCAGCTGTTGACGAGCAAACTCCTCAAATACCAGCTCTGCTTCACTGAAACAGAAGAAACACAGGTCTTTCAAAATGATGTTAGGGGTTTTTTAATACCAGCAGACTGAAGGCAATATAGAGGAGTAAGAGAAGCCCAGAAAAGACTCTTGTAATTTTTCCTTTGTCTTCAAAGGGATTTGGATCCCATTCCCACAGGCACCATCTTTACTGGTGGCATTCTAGCTAGTATGGAAAACAGCTGATAGAGCAATTCAGGACACAAACTGAGGAGGTTTTCATCTGTACTAAATCATGTCCATTCCAGCTAAGTATTTGTCAGCTAGCTGAACAGTCTGCAGCTTGAAAGGGTCTTTGTCTAGAAATAAAAAGTGAAACCTTTCATCCTTATTCTTTCTATACTAAAATAGGGACACATGGTCAAACCTACTGAGCTGCTGAAACTTGAAGCTAAAGCATCAGTGACCAAAACCACACCCTTCCCACCAACTGTGAGGCAAAACATGTTCTCATTATACTAGTTTCACGCAGTCAAACAACTGATGGCAGTAATTCATCATGCAACAGTAACTTACTCACTTTGGATTAAAGCTCATACTCTGTGAACCCTGTGGATTTTTAGACAATTCTGAAGAGTTTTCAGTCAATGCACAACTGAAGCTAGAATGTGAAATATTAAAAGAAACTTACCCATCCTTCCCTGCAGTTATTAGCATGCAGTAAAGGAGGAAAAAGACATACCAAGGAATTAGAACAACAGATGCTAAAACCAGCAAAAATGTATAAACTGAAAGTCCTACCAACTGGTAGGAGTTGCAGCAATACCAGGAGAATTCCAGGAAGTCTCCAAATGTGCATGCACCTGACGAAGCAAAACTCAATCTCCTGAATAGCAAAGTGCTGTAGCAACGCTGCCCAAGACATGAGAAGGACTGAGAAACAGACAGATTTTCCCATTTATTCTTGCTAGTGGTCACAGCTGTGAGAGGCATCTGTGCACACACTGCTACTCAGAGATGACAGTGCTTGTATGACATGATGTTAATCTTAATTGGTCTGTCACCATAATTTAAGTAGTCAGCTGATAAGATGATGATGTTCTTGTTCAATAAACATGAAGGTATTAAAGTCAAACAACGTCAGAATACAGAAAGGCCTAGGTGGTCTCATTAGATGCACTTGAGGCAATATTCCTGACTTCATCCTTGCCTAAATATAATCCTGAGACCTTTGGCACTTGTGCTTTATTAGTGGGATCTTTGCTAACCACTCTAACAAATCCTGCTTGCTAGCAGGATTCCTTGGAAGCTGCTTCAGCACAGCCTAAAATAAGCAGAACAGATTGTATTGCAGTGATGAAATAGAGGCAGGGATTTTTTTGTTCTAACAGTTACTTTACATTTAGCGAGTAACAGTCACTTCACTGGCTTACTTCTCATGAGTTTAAGTCAGGGAGCAAAGCACACCTAGGCCACTGTTCTTGTTAGGATGGATGCATGCTTTGCTGGATTAAAAAAAAACAACTGTCTGGATGGTCAGTCCCAAAGAGCTGTGACGAATGGAGTTAAATCCAACTGGTGGCCAGTCACAAGTGGTGCTCCCAGGGCTCAGTACTGGGGCCTGTTGTCTTTAATATCTTTATCAATGATCTGGACGAGGGGATCCAGGACACCCTCAGTAAGTCTGCAGATGACACCAAGTTAGGGGGTTGTGTCGATCTGCTTAAAGGCAGGGAGGCTCTACAGAGGGATCTGGACAGGCTGGATTGATGGACCAAGGCCAATGGGATGAGGCTCAACAAAACCACGTCCCATATCCTGCACTTGGGTCACAACAACCCCACACAATGCTACAGGTTTGGGGAGGAATGGCTGGAAAGCTGCCTGGTGGAAAAGGACCTGGGGGTTCTAGTCAACAGCTGGCTGACTATGAGCCAGCAGCATGTTCAGGTGATCAAGAAGGCCAACAGCATCCTGGCTTGTATCAGAAACACTGTGGCCAGCAGCACTAGGGAAGTGATCATGCCCCTGCACTCAGCACTGGTGAGGCTGCACTTCAAATACTGGGTTCAGTTTTGGGCCCCTTACTACAAGATGGACATTGAGGTGCTGGAGCATGTCCAGAGAAGGGAAACGAAGCTGGTGAAAGGCCTAGAGCACAAGTCTTATAAGGGGTGGCCAAGGGAACTGGGGTTGTTTAGCCTGACAAAAAGGAGGCTCAGTGGGAGACTTTATCAGTCTTGAAAACTACCTGAAAAGAGGTTGTAGCAAGGTGGGGGGGTTGGTCTGTTCTCTCAGGGAACTAGCAATAGGACAAGAGAAAATGGCCTCAAGTTCCATCAGGAAAATTTTGTACACGGAAAGGGTTGTAAAGCCCTAGAACAGGCTGCCCAGGGAAAAGGTGGAGTCACCGTTCCTGGAGGTATTTAAAAAAAAGACATGTAGATGTGGTGCTGAGGGACATGGTTTAGTGATGACCTGGCAGTGCTAGGCTAATGGTCAGACGTGATGATCTTCAAAGTGTCTTCCAACCAAAACGATTCTACAAGTCCTACCAAAGTCATCAGGGATCTGCAATGCTTCAGTAACTGGGTAACTCACTACCTGGCAAATTCCCACCCACAACACACACCAAAATGAAGGGCAACAAGTGGCAACTATGACTGCTGGAAAAGTCAGCATTAAAAGTGTGTCAAACAGGGCCACCACTCTAGCCAAAGTGCCTCAAAGGATGGATCATCTGAAGACATTCATGATGATATCTATCCAGACTTGGAAAGGATGATTTCCTCTACTTCCAGAAGCCCAGATGAAGTCTGGAAAGTCTCAGGGCATGCTTGATTGAAATGGATTTAAAATGAAATATTTAGGACTTCTAAAATTTCTAACACATAAAGCATTGCTCTCATTTTTTTTCCTCCAATTTGTATTCTTTAAATAGTCTGCTCTCTTTCCCCACTTTGAAGTACATTCATTACCATGGGAACAGTGACATCAGTGACGTGGGTAAAGCTGAGTGAGATACCCACCAACGTGGCTTGAAGCCTATTTTTTTTAAAAAAGGAGTTAAGGGGCAAAAATAGGTATTGTTTGTTTGGCATGCACTTCACTGTCAGATGAATGATTACTGAATCAATACATAGGTAGTGTGGCAGTAGAGCAATGATTATCACATACCTCAGCTGCAGGATCACATTGAGAGATGCTTAACTTTACCTTCAGACTGCTACACTACATCCCATATGCTTGGTAAATGACTACATTTGCACCCTCTCAGGAGTTAGGCTCACTCTGTACCTTTCTCTTCCTGTCCTGTGGCTTATTTAACATTATAACATTGAAAAATTCTCAGGAATCTGAAAATGGGTAGACTTCCCTTTTTTTTTTTTTTCCTCAACTGGCATGCTCGCAATTGTTTTGAGGATTGGGATGGGAGGGGGCTTTGCTCAAGGATCAGTAAGGCTCCAGAATGTCATCATACTCTCTGCAGAGGGTTTTCTGTAAGGTTTTATTATGCAGCCACAGAAATGATTCTGTATAATTAAAGTTGTGGCATATGGTTATTTTCATTATAAGCTCGCTTTTAACGTTACTTCACTTTAGGGAGAGGAAATAAAAAAAGGAGTAGGCTGTGTTATTTTTCAAGACTTTCAAATGCTTTAAAAAATTCACTAATTTCTGAAAGTTACAATACCAATACAGGGCAGGTAGAGCTTTACCATTAAAGGGACAAAGCGTTTCTGGCATTCTTGAAACCAGCCCTTTCATGCAAGTTTAACAAGAGAGCAGACAAATGACTGTTTTTTGAACAAGAGTCAAAACAAGGCCAGTCCAAGACACAGGCCCACAAAATGTAAAACATCAGGAGAAGGGAAGGAAAACCCCAGACCAAAGAACTCACGCTGAGACCACAGTCTTGAGAAAAACCCAGCAGGAGCTTTTGGGCTAACTGCTGACTGGGAAAGGTCTTCGAAGCATGAAGAGACACAGCCCAGTTTGAATCTATCTTTAAAAGAAACAGATCTCTACACATTTTTGTCAACAGGCAGAAAAGACAAACTGCCAATGCGACAGGAGCTGCTTTGCCTAAAAATAACCACATGAGAACCCCATGGGTCCAAAACCAGTTGCAAAACCAGCACATACGAAATGTGAAAATGCTGGCCTACAAGAAGTTCAAGACAAATAAATAAGCACAGGAAAGGAAAGGTAGCAAGCCATTCCTTTTCTGTCTCCTTCAGGCACAGAGAAGAAAAATGAAGCTATCTTCAACAGCCATGCGCTCTGACAGACCTGCTTTTTACTGCGTGACGAATGCTTCAGAGCTCACGCAGACAAAAAAGGCAAAGCAATCTGCTGTGAAGCAAAGCACACAGCAGTTGAGCACACTTGCCCCAGTTTGACCCTAAAAAATTAAACCCTGTTCTTGAGAACGTTATCTTTCTGAGGTTCTCTACACCCAAATCAGTCCTGCATGATTAAATATACTGATGTTACCTGTTTTATTTGCTTTTGCCATAAGTCATCTTTTCTAGAGAAGTGAAAAGGATATTACCCCACTGCAAGGAATTAATCATAATCTGTTTTTTTTAATCCCACTTTGGTTTTGACTCTGTAAGATGGTTGCTTTAACTTCTTTCTTTTCTCCTGGTTGTGTCTTAAGATAAAGGGACAGTCAAGTAAGCAGGGAGGTGCAATAACCCAAGTGGTTACTACTGACTCATCAGTGAAAACAAAAAAGGAACGGAAAAAGAAGATAAGGAATGATCTCAAAATTCCCTGTGCATGCACCCCTGCCTACACCCACTGCAGAGGCTGCTGAACAAGCCAACAAAGAAAAATTCCATCCTTTGGGGCCTGCGAGAGTCTAAACGCTGTTTGTTGAAGCTCCATCTCTGCAATTAAGTCTTGATTCACTTGATTCCAAATTGGATGGCATTTTACTAATTAAAAACCACATTATTTTTCAGAGTTTATGAACTAAGGTGGTAGAATAAAAATTTTAAAAGCATGAACTCATAATTGGGAAGAGTGATTAGACACAGTGCACAGAAAACTACCAGCCAATAAAGCCAGAAGGAGTTTTAGTTTACCAGCTTCATATGGGAGGCTGTTTTATACCCTGTAATGAGCTCAGATACCACATTCCATCAGAGTTTTCAAGGCAGCTATGCAGGCTTCAGAGGAATTTGCTAGTATCTTTTTTTTTTTAAGAGAAAGCATTTATTTCTCAAGTTAACCATTTGTAGGGCATTTCCATGGGATAAGCTCCTGAAGCTACCTGTATTTTTTTCCAATTTTTAAGAAACTTGCAATTTCCACCTGTACAAAACACACGAACCATCGCTGTCTTCTGACAGCAAGCTCCTAGAAGACTTTGATGTAGCAAACAATACATGGGCTGTGTCTGCGGTAAGAGGATGTGTTGGGGGAAGCGATCTGAGAAATACTGCAGTTCTCCATTTCCCTTGTAAAGCCTTCTGCCCACATCCTTTTGCATGTACTATAGAACTGAGCATACCACCCATCCTTTGAAATGATTTTGGGACAGAGAACTGACTGACTTCCATTTTTCCTCATATTACAAATGGTTCTGCCAGAATTATCTACTTGAAGCATAAGTAATAGAAAGGGGGTCACAGCATTGTTAACACCAAAAATGTCATGTAAAAAAATTCACACCATTCTAAAAATGTAACATTCTTTGTAGTTGTCTAAGTCTTTGGATGATCTTTGTTTGAAGTTTTCAAGTTTTTCTCTGTACCCATGAAAACTCCAGATGTGGCAGCCCAGAGCTGCCCCAGCAGCTCCTCTGCCCTATGAGGCTCCCCACGAACACTAGATGGCCCTCAACAGCCATCACTCCTGGGGCCACTGGAACCAGTCCCAGCCCCTCACCAAGTTCCTGGGCAGGGGGCCTGCTGCAGGAAAGTCTGAGGGAAATGCTTCAGTATGTATAAGCTACCAGAAGAGACAGAAGACCCTCACCAAAGCAGCTCTTCCCACAATAAGTCACCCATTGGAGATCATGATCAAATGTGCAGCAACGTCAGTGTTCTGCTGGCTGCAGCGCAAAAGGGAAACCTGCAGCGTATGCACAGCTATGCCAACAGAAGCATTTGCTTCACAGCAGCTGCTCCAAGGTGATCCAACCCTATTTGTCCTATAGAATAACCCTGAGGACCTGATTTCCACCCCACAGAATAGCCGGAGGTAGCTTTGGGTGCACGTTGCTGTGGAGTGTCCTGTGCTACTTCTTGGTGATGCAGCTGTCTCCTTTGCAGCCACAGAAGAAAGCAGGAGAGAGAAGAATAGACCTTGTGGATTTGTCCTGAAGGTGCTTCCTAGATTCTTTGTGCTACTTCAATGAGGGCATAACATTTACAAAAACCTTCTCCTGTGAACATATTCTGTGTCTGTGCTAAGAGGCCATGATGGCACAGTGCACAGTAGGGCTTTTCCAGTGAAAACAAGAGTTTCTTATAGTGCAGTTCTTACAGGAGTGAAGAAAGTTACCATCACCCACTCCAGCACTTCCATAATTAGCAAACTCTGATTCCCAACTACAGCAACTGAGCATGGAGTGGATCACCAGTCTCTTCTCATTCCTCACACTTGATTCCTCCAAGGACTGAAGTCACTCCTTTCTAATGATTCCAGTATAGAATACAGCACCTATCTTGGGAAAATTCTTCTCACAGGTTCCACTATCATCTTCCAGTGGTCATGTTCTTAGAAACAGCAGCTTTAGGTAAGTTTGGACCCAAATAAAATAGGAAAAGAAAGGAAAAGAAAAGCTGCACAGAAGCAGCCATGGGTTTCTGTTTGAAGCCCATGCAAATCTGTCCAATTACAGAGAGCAGGGCAAGATGTCTCATCTGTAACAGCCCCAACATCAAAAGGATGGCATAATGTTTTATGTCTAATAGCTGCTTCAGATGCTGTACTGGAGCTTCTGATATAGTGCAAGCACCTTGCAGCTTCTGTATGTTCACCATTAGAGAAGAGTCAGCCAGGGCTTGAGGAAGCAGGAGAAGAACAGATGCTCAAGACAGCCTGCAGTTTTGGCATCTGATCCCAAGCTTCCACACACCTGGGGAAGGCTAGCACATTATGCTGCTTTAAAGTTCCCACACTTCCACTTATTGACCTGACTCTGAAAAGACATTCCTCTCAGATACCCACTGACAGACATCACAGACTGGCCACATCAGATACCATGGCCAATGTTACATCAAGATAACAGGGACTCTAACATCATGAACAGTTTCGTCACCTCTTAACTTTGTGAAAAGCAAAATACTTTTTCAGCAATGTTCATGTGTCTCAGGTGTTTTCTGTGGCAGATTCTTCTTTGCTGCATTGGAATCTGTCTGGAACTTGTGACAGCTTCACTCGGGACATTTTGCACAGTAGTCACGAGATTTAACTGTGCAGTGCTTCCTCAAGCCCCTGTGCTTTGAGTTGTGATTCCATAGGTGAAAGATAAAGAGGGAACATAACTCATTTCCACCTTCTCCCATCTTAGGATCCCTCCTCTCTTATTTTGTGCCTTGAAGTTGAGATAGATAGAAAATACAGACACACACATATACATCTAAACACACAGAACAGCCCCCATGCTGGAGTCTTGTAGACTCTAAAGGCTTCCTGTAGAACAAATCACTATAAGCCTTGCAATGGTAAGATATCAGCTGAGTGATGAAAGGCAAAAACCAGGCATAACTGACCTGCTGGGTTCTTTTCCTCAGGTTTGGGGTGCATGAGACGAAACGGCAGCTCTGTGCCCACCTCACTTTGGGGAGAAGAGAGAATGCATCAGATCCACAGCTCCATTCATGCCTGGTTCAGTCCCCTTCCCACCTCAGGCCAGCTCAAGCCCTGAACTCCAGCTTCACCCATTCTTTCATCTTTTTCTAATGATAATTTTCCCCTGAAAAAGAGTTACTCTGATTTCTCCACAAATATCCTCAGCATATCCACTTTAATAAACTGGGTTTATTAAGTGCTGAATGTACTTGCATGTACATAAAATCAAAGATGTTTTTGTAATCCATTTTCACAGCTGAGGACACAAACTTCTTATTTCTATTGGCTTAAGGGATAGGGGTTTTTTTACAGGGAGGTGGGAAAAGGAACAGGAAGGAGAGTAAAAAGACAAATTAACAACTTCATAGTCTGAAAAGGAAGATTACATTTACCTGGAGGTGAGGTCTCCCAGCATGCTATAGAAAAAAAACCCACAAAAAAAACACACAAGGAGAAAAAACACAAGCATGCTTAGTGCCTTCCCATTCCAGTGCTCTACCAAGTGCTGTTTTATTGGTACACTACTGAAATCACCTTTCTCATATATTCTTCTCTACTTGCCACAAAGCATAACACCAAAACAAACTTTCTTTTTCAAAAAGGTTATTTTCATTTTTCATGTCCTTCCCATGTCCTCTTGACCAAGTGTTGGACATGGGTCCTTTTCTGAGAGCCAAAGGGCAAGGGCAATCAGGAGACTACAGAAGGCAGCAGACATTTTATCGTGCTTTAGGGAAAACACTGACTCATTTTCACACTAGAAAAAAGGGTAGATGAATTAAATACAAATGTAAACAGCAAATATCATCAACTGAGATTCATTATCCTTGTCCTCTTTTGCACTGTATGCTGGGAGCTAGCTCACATGGATAACATCAGCTTCTCCTGGAAAGGTGGCTCAGTACAGAACCTGAGCTACAGTATTTATGACTCTCAGGCAGATGTCTCTACCTTCTGCTCTGGGAGAACAAGAATGACAGCATAAAGGCTCACAGAGTTTCACTTCAATTCCCACAAAATAGGTTAAGGCCTTGAAACAAACAAAAAAAAATTGCAATGCAAACCAGAGGTTCATACTTCAGCTGTAAAGTCAGATGGTATCTAAGGAAGGTAATCCAACCCTCCTCCAGCTCAGGACAAGTTCTTTGGGTAGACCAAGAAGGATTCCCAGGCAAGTTACACTTTAGAGGGAGCCTGATGTTATACAACACATGCCCTTTCTCTTGAGGTGGACTGTCTTTGCCTTCTCCCCACTCATGAACAATGTACACACACTCCTCTCTCTATGCAGATGTAGCAAGAAGTCAGTTACTCTTACCCTGGAACAGTGAGCTTCACTTTGACCTTGTAGGAAACCAGAATCCCCATCACTGTCTTGTCTATTCCATCCTTAATACTAGCAGAGAAAACAGCAGTGTTAGGTGGAGCAACGATATATGGCTGGAACAAGAACCTACTCTCCTGGAAGTGATAAAGCAGACAAGTCTCAGGGACAGCAAATACCTCTCCAGATCTGTGATCACTATTTACCCTGAGTGAATATGATGTACCCACGTAGACACATATTTCCAGGTACAAACTCCTATTACAAGTGTGTCCTCCATCCTCCCCTCTTCTTTATAACCCTTCACTACCTGGGACCATTTAAAATCTACTCACATAGTACTAGAAGCCAAGTTGGTATCCTCATCCTTTAGCTTTCCATCCAGAGCTATTTCCCTTGTCTCACGGTTATTTGCTAGCAAGGGCAGAAGTGTCAGTGTCTTGGTCAGGCTGCTGTTTGGCTGCACCTTTTCCCTGAAAATAAGATGCACACGATAGGAGAAAAGTTATATGCTCTTATTTGTGTTATACACACAACCAAGAGAATTTCCTAACAGATTACAAGGCTGCCCAAAAGGAGTGGAGTTTATCTGTCCAAATTTAGTTGTCTACAATGCAGATGCCCACATCTAAACTAGTAAAAAAAAAAATCCTTATATAATCAGCAGAGAGGAACAAGCACTTGCAGAAAATGGCAGACTTCTAAAGTAAGTCAAAACGATGCTGCACACCTCCAACTTTGGACAAAAGGAGCCCTAGCTGAGAAGACCAATACTCAGAGGAATACATGTCCCTAAGCTACAGAGCAAGACAAAAAATATAAAGTGTCTGGGTGTGTCCAAGCCTCCTCACAAAGCAAGGTTCATTGCTGCACTGCCAATGCAGTGCAAAATAGCAATTGGTTCCCCACAATGTTAATAGGTTCAAGGTTTTCATGGGCTTTTAAGGCCAGAAGAAACCAAATAAAATGGTGTGAAAAAGACTGACCTCAAGTTAGAGCATCCATTACTTCCACTCAAACAGCAGCACCTTCCAGAAAAATGTTGCATCTATAAAGGTTTTGAACAATGGGGAACCTTCCACAGCCCCTGCTAAGTTTTTCTAGTAGCTAATTACTCTTCAAACCTCTTCTGCAACCTCCCCATTCTCTCAAAATGGGTGCAGGGTCCCTACTGGCTTTGTGAAAATGAGACCAGATGCACACAGAGTATAGGTGATGTGGGAGAGACACACATGAAGTAAGAAGGGGAGAGAGCACTGTTAACAGCAGGCAACTGCCAGACTACAGCTAGGAGTACTTCCCATTACTGAGGAGGAGGGTAATCGAAAGGGTACGAAGGAGCAAGAAGGGATACGCAGAGCATTCACTCACTGTGCTTCCTCAGCAGCTACCACTTTTGTGTAGTAGTCACTGGAATACAAAACCACATTGGCAACCTGCTCCACTGAGTAAGAATGGAGAAAGCAGATAATCAGTTGTGCATACACATCAGAAACAACAGAGCTGCTCCCTCCCCGAGACTCTGGAATGGAAGACATAAGGACAGCAAGAAAAGCCATCCATTTAGAGTCTGAAGTGACTACCAGGTCAGACAGCCTGACCTGGATAGAGACCAACAGCACACTAATAGCCAAAGTCTATCTTCACTGAAAGGCACCCAGCCTTGATCTGGAGAAGACAAAGTCGATAACCCACAGTTTCTCTTGGGATCCTGCTCTTCCCATTATTAAGATCTTTCTTTCTTCTCTAAGTATGTCCACTTTTATCTGTGGTCGTGGGTACCTCTTGGATATCTACAGCCCATGCATTTGCATTCAGGAGACACCATCATCAAGCAGACTGCAATCAGGAGCCTGTGATAATAAATGGCTTCTATTTGCCAATCCAATACCAAAAAAACCCATAAGGTAATTCTAAATGAAACACTGATGAGGAGAGAATCTGGGGACCAACAAGATCTTTTTTAATCTGATAGAGGTACATCAGCTGGAAAATATTTGGGACTCACTAGACAGTGCATCTGAGACTGGCACTGAATTGGCTTTCTCTGCTGTAGAGTTTTGTAAAAAACTCAGCAATTTTGTTCCCTCCCCCCTGTCTTTTCTTTCTCATATTTTGTCTCTCAGACTGTGTTCCACAGGTCCAAGTGCAATGGGGCTTGTGGAATAAAAACATGCAGCACCATAAAACACAGACACAGTACTGAAACTCCTCTGAAATTCAGCCCCTGCCCTCAGGAGGAATTACACCATCACTGGCAGAGTGGCTGTTTCTCACATTGCCAGATGTTTCTGAAACCCCAGGCAAAGCTGTGTACAGCCCAGGCACATTCACAGCTCGCAGGAGCATCACGTTGATGGGGGAGCCCTGCCCACTGCCTCCCAAAAGAGGTGGATTTTTTCCCCACAGCACCTGCCTTGCCTGCTGTGGGTGCCAGACCCTTTCTGTTTGCTAGAGGGGACAAACTGGTGCCTGAAATTAAGCCATATTAGCAACAATGAGAGTCAATAAAAGAGCTGCAGGGTTTCACTTGGTGAACAGAAAAGAAACAGCAATAGACAGGGTGGAGGGACAAATTCCCGACTTGTCCCAGACTTCCTGCTCAGGCTGTTGCAAGCCCTAAATTCTGGCTCTCTTTCAGTCCTTTCACCATTCAGTCTTCCTACCCTCAAAGATTCCCAAACAACAGTAAAAACATACCCTGGACTTTGATCTTCTTCACTGTTTTGTCCGTGCTGTTGTTGACAGTGATAGTGACTGGAATGGGCTCCCCATGGTAGTACACCTAAGAGGAATTTGATGCTCAGAAATCCAGTCAGGAGGCTTCTGACAAGCCCTAAACCCCTCTAGTACCTCCACATGAAATCTCCTTACAGAGGTCAGATAAGGCAAGATGACCCTTCCCAATTATACATAACCCTTCCTTCAATGACTTGTTCAGCCTCAAATGCGCCTGGCAAAGGGGGTCTCAGCCTCCCCTACCAGTGGCTACTGACAGAAATTACATTGGAGCCCTTGAGTGCTGGGACAAGTCAGTCTCAGCTGAGACCGTTTGAGTAACAGACAAAGTAGCTGCTATGGGCAGCAAAATTCATATTGACCTGTCAATACGACCATGTCCACAGCCCCACGGGAAACTCCTCACCTCTTTACTGAGGCAAGCTTTCAGGTGTAATGGCTTGTTGGACATGAAGAACTGCCAAGTGGTCTCTGTAGAAGGTTGGGGTCCCGGCTTTTCTGGAGCATATTGCACCTTACGGATCAGCAGACGTGCAGAGTTCCTGGGAAGCAGCAGAAGACAGCACTGTGGTACTTTGTGCTTGGCAAAGGCAGGAGTTCTGCATTCACATGTGCTTACACTCAAGAAGTCCACGGACAAGTGGCCAAAGCTCAACAAGCAGCCAAGATGCATTACTGGACCACCCACACCCTTCAAGAAGGGCAAAGACAGAGACATGTTCTGTTACCTCTTATGAATTCTTTCTTCCACATTCTCTGTTGAGAAAGCTTTCACCTCAAAGTCCACCCCACAGCTCTGCCAGAGAGAGAGAACAACCCTGAAATCAGTGCCAGAAGCCAAGAGCATCTGCAGATGTTTAAAGATCTTTCTTGTACACCAAAAATTGGCAGACTCCTGCCAACTGCTAATTCTTCTGGCCTCTGAGCACTGTAACAGAGATTCCTGCCAACTGGTGTGGCAACATCCACCTGTTCCATACTGCTTCTAATGAGGCTTAGTTCCCAGCCTTTGACAGATGACATCCCTACTCCTAAAGGCTTTCTGTGAGCAGTGCTGTAGAGGTCACAGGATGCTACAGGTTATAAGGCTGAGCAGCCTGCAAGGCTCTCCAGTCCACCTTGGGTTTCCGAACTGAATTTCTGAATTGTTTTTTTAATGCCAATACCTGATTCATGGTCAACTTCTTTCCCAGCATCTAAGGAGTGGGAGTGATCCAGCCAAGCTGACCTTTGCTTTCACAGGTTTATACCGCTAAGGGACATTTGTGTGAGTCCCAGATAACTCTCAACAGAGCAATACGGGAATTTTTGTTAGAATTATAAGCTGTGGTTTTTGACGAGATTATCCTTGTTGCACTGGATTCTACAGCTTGCAGCCCACCTTGCCCAGCAGTTAGTTTAGTGCTGCTGTTCAGACAAGCATCCAGTTAAGTACAAAAGGATTATCTTAAATGGTGTCAGAAACCTTGCAGAACATCTTATTTTCTGGTGACTTAGCCCAGGATTTTTGTTTACACAGATGTGCAAGCCAACCCTTCTCTGCATTTGTTTTAATTCAGAAGCAGGTCTTAACACATGCTATTTATAGCCATCTATGAGATTTTAAACACTCAATCTCCTTTTCTCTCATGAAGCCTGAAAGCTACAAGCATTTTATGTGCAGCCAACCCGCAAATCATGTGGTACCCTTAAAGAAACTACAGGCATTGCAGATTTAGCAGTTTTGCTGCCATTTGACTAGATTCCCTTTCTTATTCTGAGGACTTAAAATTCCAATTCAGTGACACACACTTGTAGCTCTTAAGTCAGGTGGTGTAGCAACACTAAAATCTGGTATCACTTCATTCTACTCTCAAGTTAGCCAGATAAATTCACATGACTTTTTCCACTCTGACTTGCCTCAACCATGATAAGCACAAGTGTCCCACTGGTCTCACCTTATCAACATCACGAGGTGCAGGCTGCAGACAGACTGAACAAGGCAGGTAATCTGGAAACTGTGGGAGGAAGAAGAGAAAAAGATCCCAAAGCAATGTTACGCAGATACTCTAGCTAATATATCGCTCACCAAAGGTACAAAGCAATCCTGAGGGCTTTTTGGTGCCACATCCGTGGCAGGGTTTTACAAAAAGAGCAGCAAAGTGAATTATGGAGAAATATTAACATTTTGAACTAAGTTGGATTTCTTGGGTCTGTTGAGTTCTGGATTTGAAAGGTTGTGTGTTCAATTTGACCAACTTCAGTGGCTGGAGCCCTTAGAATATTAAAGTACACAAAAGCTACTAGAAACAACATTTAATTCTGTGATTGAAACTCACCAAAGCAAGAAGACTGACTGAGGTTGAAATGCTTTGCTTACCTTTCTTATGCCTATCCCTGGGTGCACGTGCAGAAGGTGAGAACACAAGCTGTTCTGTGGCACCAGAAAGTTTTGTAACAGGAATTTCTGAAGACCTTCCATGTCACTCACTGTAATGCAGTACCCTTTGAAATTCTGGCTGCAATGAGGACCTTAATATACTGGGCCTTATCTCGCTTTGCATGAACAAGTCCCTCTTCCAAAAATACTTAAATAACCAAGAGAAAAGAAAAAAATAGAGAAAGAATAAAAAAGTCCAGGCACATGAAGCACCTGACATAAAACAACTCAAAACCAACCAACCAAAAAATTTAAGAAGTACATATTAGAGTAGAGTAGAAGCTGCAACATCTGTCTTCTCATCCAAGCTAACCAATACAGCTCACAGCAGCGGTACTCACTGTTCACACAGGCTTGGAGCTCGAGCAAAGCACCTCTGTGTCAGAACCACAACTAAGGCCATGAATACCAGCCAGCCACTAGCCAGTATCCATTTGCTCCTGGCCTGGCCAGGGCCAGCAACTCCAGACATCAACTGGGAAGGCTGCAGAGGAGCTCGTGGAGACTGAGTGTTAAAAAACCCTCAGAGACTCCAGAAGTTTGAAGGTCACTAGATTGTATCTGAGTGGTTAATAAAATGGCAAAAGGTACCAACCTATTTAGCAGAATCATTTTAAGACTTACTTGTTGCTCTATCAGAACATGTGGTTATCAAACCTGGACCTTCCCAGGGAATGCTAAGGCAGATGTGTCACTGACAGCACTGAAAGCATATCCTGTCAGAATCAGAAATTGGCAATGAACTGTTATTTGTTGACAACATCTGGTAAAGAGCTTTTCATCTGCTCGTTTGATGCACAACATTTTTGGAGAAAGGATTCGGCACTTCCGCTGTGAGTACTGGGGCAATAGTATAAAATAGCCCAGCCCCCCAGAAACAGGGAAGATAAGGATATGAGGGGCTGTTGCCAGCACAAAGCCATTGCATACTTCCTCACCTTTTCAAGGAAAGCACTTTTCACGTGCAGTTAGGATCTTCTTGCACTTTACCACTTAAGATGGCTAGAAAAAGGTACATTGCCTGTCACTCAAAATTGGAACTTTACATAACATGATTTCATTATTAATCCCGGTCTTCAGTCCATCCTTGGGTCTCAGCAGCCTGGTAATAACAGACAGGAGAAGAGGGCCAGAGGCTCTTAAGAGATACTTACTGTAAAGAAAAAGGGATAAGCATTTTTCCCCAGCTTCTTTAGCAGAGATTCCTGCAAGTGGGAAAGAGACTCTGGCTTGTCAGCAGGTGGGTATACTTGGACCCGAGAAAAGAACAGGTCCCGTCGGAAGGTGAGGCCAATCACATCAATGTCTTCCTGGCCATACCGAAAAGCACAGGTCAGGGACACATACACTGGAAAGAAGCACATGACAGGTAAAGCGTGTGGCAAGCTGACAATACAGGCAGGGTGGGATATATATACTTTTATAGTGCAGGAAGATTGTACTATAAGTCAAGGAAACCCATCTCAGCACTGTTGTATAACACAGTAAGTATTCATACCAGATGTAAGAACACACATACATTATGTGGAACAAGAAGCCCATTCACAGGGAAGAGTTACATTTCTACCCTCAAAACAATAAAAACAGGTTCTATCTCAGCATTTCACTTCAAAAGAGGACTAAATTCTGAAATGTATGTTGTATAAAGCCTCAAACCTTTTTTCCCCTTGATAATTGCAGGATCCACCAATACAACACCATCTGAAAGAAAGGGAAAAATAAGAAAGATTAACAGAGAATAATCAAGGTTGAGAGAGCAGGAAGTGCAGCAAGTGTCCTCATGGACTTACCTACAGGTTCCACATTGCCCACGTTGTCAGTAAAGTCCCGCTTTCCCAGATAGATGGTCAGCTGTAGCGAGAAGATGATCACAGTTGAACTACAAAGTGTTGATGGTTGTGTGGTTGTGTGTTGGAGGGGGAAACGACACAGCAGAGAGCTATAAATCTTGTGTTTCAAATGGAATAATTTTAATCTCTACAATTTTTTTTTCCAGCACAACTCCCACCAGACCAAATAGGATTACTCACATGCCTCAGGACAACAGAACTGAAGACCTTAAGTAGACCAACACTCAAAAGTACAACATAAATGCTTGTACATAGGACAAAGTACTACGAATTTAAAGATTTTTGGTGCCATTGGGTTGAAAAGAATAAATCAGCTTTGTACTTCTGGTAAATGTTTAAAACAATCTAGAAGTGAGAAGTGAGTTGCCTTCCTCTCGTATTATAGATGAGAAACTCATCCTATAAGCAGCTTACACAAACTCCTCAAACTTAATACTAAATAGAGTTTGTGGTCCTTCTTCAGAAAAAAAGATTAAGGGGATAGGAAAGAGCTTTCTAATAAGTCTCCAATCTGACTACAAGTAAGACTCATACCTATATAAACCCATTATTATTGTACTTACAGCTTTGTCACGAGTGCTTTTCTTGAAGACGACTTGTTTATGAGGAGAACTATGATTCTTTCCACTTGTCCCTGTCTTTTGAGACTCAGGGCAGCTCATGATCAAGGATGGGCTTCTGACTGTGGGTGAACAAAGCCTTTCTGCCCCGAAGTGTTCTGGGAAAGAGGTCAGAAAAAAATAGGTGGATGAGATAAAAGCAGAATTATACTTGGTGGGCAAAGCACTCTACTCCCACGTATAGTTTACCAAACACTATTTCATTAGATACTAAAGCACTGCACGGAAGGTGCATTTCTTTTCATTTTAGCAGTTCCTCATTAGAAAACAAACAAACAAAATAAAGAAAAGCAATCCATAAATACATCTATTTAAAAATAGCTATTCAGAAACATAATAAAAGGCCATGAACTTCTAGTTCACAGTAAAAAAAAAATAAATAGTAGACCAATAGAAAAATATGAAGGGGGAGGGATAACTTGGCCTTTGCAGAGAGGTTTGTAGAGAGTAATTCTGTGAAGAAATCTGTAAGAGCACAGGTAAAGGTAATCAACACAAGGTGCTAAGATTTTTCAAAACATAACCTCAAGATTTGCCATCAGAGGCTCTAAATTATCATGAGATAAGAAGGAAGGTCATTTTACTATTAAAAAAGGTATAAATTACAGGAAAGAAAGAATATCATTACATATGGGCTTTGGCTTCTTTCAGGGTTCAGATCGTTTTGTTTGGTTTTGTTTTGTTACCATTGCAAGTATACAACAGAGCAGTGTCATCTGTCCTGGGACATTTGTTATCAAGCATGTCCTCGAATGAACGGAAAGAAGCCTAGGTAAGGAGTGAATACACTGACTGCAGGCACAAAGCTATTCTGGATTCCCCAAAACACAGCTGTCTGTGTTAATTTGGATGTGTTCTTCATGATGCGGACTGGATAGGCCATGAAATACCATGTATTCTATAATAGTAAATGAAAAGCATTGCACTCCAAGAAAATACACCTACAGTCTGACATGCACCATTATACTTGGCATCACTTAAGAATAATGTCTTAACATAAGGAGAGAAGTTAAGAAATAAATCAAGAACACAACAGAGAATGCCATTTATACCATCTCAGACCCCATTATATATCCACATATTGGATATGGCATGCTCAGTCTAAAACCCAGGAAGGTGGCATATATTGGTAAGGAGTCAGACCAAACCCAAATGAGAACTCCTCCATCCTGCTGTGTTTTCCTCAATCAGAACCAAATGCAAACTATTTCTTGTAGGGTATCATTGAACTCAAAAGGGAATGGACCTTAAGAATATGAAAGTCTACCTACCTGTCCAAGAAAAAAACTAGTTCGCAAAAACATTGCTAAACTGACATCTCGTATCACGATAGGAATTATTGTTACAAGGAGGCCAACTAGCCTTGCTAAGTGTATGTGCACAAATGCTGT
>WTSP01025691.1:0-13812 GCA_025331215.1 Actenoides lindsayi
TTTATTGTCCTTTATATCAGTGGCCAAGTTTAGTTCCAGCTGGGCTTTTGCCTTCCTAATTTCCTCTCTGTATAATCTGACAAGGTCTTTGTACTTCTCCTAAGTTGCCTGGCCCTTCTTCCAAAGGTGGTAAACCCTTCTTTTCTTCCTAAGTCCCACCAAAAGCTCCCTGTTCAACCAGGCTGGCCATTTCCCTGCATTTTAATCTTAGGACACATGGGGATAGCCTTCTCCTGGGACTGTAAGATTTCCTTCTTAAAGACTTCCCAGCCTTCCTGGCCCCCTTTGCCTTACAGGACTGTCTCCCACTGGACTTTCTCAACTAGTGTTCTGACTAGACTAAAGTCTGCCCTCTGGAAATCCAAGGTGGAGGTTTTGCTAACCACCCTCTTCATATCACTAAGAATTGAAAGCTTAACTAACTTATGATCACTAAGCCCAAGACAGACTCCGACCACCACATCTCCCACTGGTCCTTCTCTATTAGTGAACAGGAGGTCAAGGGAGGCTCCCTCCCTGGAAGGCTCATCTATTGTTTGAGTTAGGATCTTCCATACACTCAAGAAACCTCCTAGCCTGTCTACTCTTTGCTGTGTTATATTTCCAGCAGATGTTTGGTAGGTTGAAGTCACCTACTAGAACAAGGGCTGTCAATCGTGACACATCAGCAAGCTGTTTATAAAAAATTTCATCTGCCTGCTCATCTTGATTGGGTGCTCTATAGCAGAATCCCAGCACAAAATCACCCTTATTTGCTTTCCTTTTCATCCTAACCCATAAGCACTCAACTTTATCACCATTGTAATCAATTTCTATACACTTGAAACACTCCCTAACATATAGGGCCATACCCCCACCTCTCCTTCCTTGTCTATCCCTTCTGAAGAGCTTATATCCATTCATCACAGCATTCTAGTCATGACAGTCATCCCACCACGTTTCAGTGATGGCAGCTACATCATAGTTGTCCTGCTGCACTATGGCCTCCAGCTCATCTTGCTTGTTGCCCATGCTACGTGCATTAGTGTAGATGCACTTGATCTGAGCAACCAATTTCACCCCCGTCCTTTACCCCTAGGCTCATTACTGGTGAACCAGGTTTTATTCCCTTCCCTCTTCAATCCTAGTTTCCCGATCACTTCTGCAGTTACTAATCCATTAGTGAGCTCCATGTTTATGCTGTCCCATGTATCACAATTATTTACCTTAAGTAGGTCAATAGACTGGAGGTTGTCCATAGACTCATCTCTAATGAGCCTGGTTTTATCCCCCTTTGAGCCTAGCTTAAAGCCCTTCCAACGAGGCCCACCAGCTCCTGTGTGAAGATTCTTTTTCTCCTTAGGGACAGCTGTAGTCCATCAACCCACTTTTGTCAAGAGGTGTCAACATGCCCTAGAGAAGCAGAGAGCCACTTTCTTGTGAGAGGGGAGACAAGTTCACATCATGCTGTGGTGGGTTGACCCTGGCACAGCACCAGGTGCAGATGGGGAAAAGCAGCTCAGCCAAACCCACTACACATGCTGACTTCCCTGAGTAAGATACTCTTAGGAGCAGGTGCAGGAGATGGCGTTAGATCTCAACCCAGGTGTGCAAAAGTTTTAAGCAGAAATCCAGGGTATTAAGATGAGTTCACAGTGCAACGACTTCAGTGACTGCCACGCATGCAGATACATGGGGCTGTATATTTGTATATTGAAATATCTTGCTTGGGTGCTCTAGCAATAGCAGCACAAGTAAATAATTTCTGTAGTTAGCCCACATGCCATTCCTAGCGTCCCAGAAAGAGCACAGTGTGATGAAGCTAATATTTCTGTACACCTTTGACCACATTATAGCTGTTCCCCTGCGTTTCATCCCCAAAGGGCTGTACTGCCAAGAGGACAACTGAGGTTTTATTTGGTTTTGAAAGAAATTCCTCACCTCTAAAGCAGAGGTGGTTATTTTCCTCTTCTGGTCTAAACCAGAATCAGAAAGAGAGATGAGTTTGAAACTGGGATATTCAAATTCCCTTCTCTGCCCTATGTCCCCCTGCATATATATTCCACCAAAAAAACACAGCTTGGCATGAGAAGGGAGATGAGACAGGATGAGGGACCACTGTCTCTCACAAATGCATGCAGACAGAATATAAAAGGGTATGGTTGAATACTAGATTAAATGCAAGTTTCATGTAAATTATTACTTACAGAGATCTAATGAATGATTCTGTGCAATACATTGTCAGAGATTTTTCTTTGCCATTTTTATTTCGTATGTGTATTTAGGAGCTTTCTCCCCTTGGACGATAACGTTCAGATTTTAAAATTTATATTAATCTGTCACTACATTCATCTGTCACTCTGTGAAAGGGCTTCTTTTTAAATAAAGTGTCTTTTTTTTCTTTTTAATGTGTTGCTGCATCAGAATGGAGTACTTAGGATAAGTCTCTCCAACTGCAGTACTGCACAGGATGGGATGACATGTAGAAAGGCTGCTTTTTATATACTATGATCTCGCTTGACCAAAACAACTTATTAGAGTTTTTTTAGAGGTTTTGTATTTACCCTGGCCAGGGACTGTTAAGGAGTTTCACTGCAAACCTCTCTGCTCCCAAGGACAGTCTTTACTTCCAGAAAAATGGAGGACTCAACCAGAGGCAGAGGCTTTGCTGACAGATCCCCAACACTTCTTTCAGGCAAGAATGCTGCCCCAAAAGCTGTCAGAGAGGAGCTTTTTTGTTCGCTTTGGTTTGGCTTTTTTTGGGTTATTTTCCCCACTGGGTCAGGAGTCCTCCTCTAAATAAATTATGGATTGCTTACTTCAGAGCAAAGGTCTTTGACAGCCTCTGCTGGGTACCATCAGATGTCCTCCCCGGCTCTCCATCCCACCTGCCAGCTCGAGGTTACCCAAGGCAGTGAGCTGCACTTTACCCACCCTCGCCTCCTTGCCTGGTCCAGTTGTGGAAATTCTCCTGCAAGGTTCAGCCTGTGTGTGGACTGAGGAACAGCGATCAGCTCTATTCTTACACCTCTGCTTGGCATACAGACAGGGAAGGCCAATATAGGAAGGCACTGAAAAAATAAAAGTAAAAAATAAGACTGCAGAGAATGCCCATTGAATCCTCACATTTCTTGTTGCTGTCCTAGATAGCCACTTGGGGTAACAGCTTTTGCAGGGGCTCACTCACGTTTGAACATTTGAGCCCCTGTGGCCACAGAGGACACCTTTCTCTCACTCTGTGCTGTCTCATGGTTCCTTATTCTGAGCTTGTTCTACCTTGTGATCTAACTAAAAATGGTGTCAGATTACTGTGCCATGATCAATCAGTGTGTTCACTTCCTCTCATTCACTCTCTGCCTGTATACCTTCAATTATTCTTTTCCTCAATTGTTTTTTCTTCCCATTAAAATACCTGGAAGCATTCCAGCAACGTTTTCCTGCTGGTAAATATGACCATTTTATTTGCTGACGTCCACTTGAATTTGATCTTAACCAGCACGATGGCTTTACACATAATATTTCACACAGAGCCCATGAGTTCAGTGCTGATTGCAAGATAGAGACATGCTAGTTCCACCTGTTTGAGTTCTGTCTTCTTCTCAGGTCCGGAAATTTCCATTTTACTTGTCTTCATTCCCACCAGCCATCGTGCATTGCCATAGGATCGCTTTCCTCCTGGAACAGACACAACAGTCATTCAACCTACAGGTCATACCTAAACTATCTTTAATCACCAGGCAGTTTCACTGATGGCAATCTCATTTCTTCTTCCAGAATAAAGGAAAAACCCTCCAAGAAATGACAGAAGGTGCAAAGATACTTCTGAATTAGTCACCGAAAAAAGGTCCAAAGCTCAATTCTTCTTATCAGTCTCTCTGGTGGAAATGCAGAGTGACTCCAGTAAAAGCAGTGGAGATGCAATGGTGTAGCTCAGATCCAGATCAAGACAGAGGTTTTGGAATATGCTGCTGTGAGGTGGGTTTGTTTTTTGGTTTGTTTTTCTGTTTGTTTGTTTGGTTTTGGTTTTGTGGGTATCTTTTTTTTGTTTGGTTGGGTTTTTTGGTCATCGTTGTTGGTTTTTTATTTGTTTTGGTTTGTTTGTTTTTTATTACAGGCATCTCATCTCCTGCTTTATGAGTTATTTTGAAGGTTTACTGTATCTGCGAAAGTAGAGCAGGAGTTCAGATTATGAACTTTGATTGCTCATGGTTTATTCAATATTTTTAATAAAGTTTGAAAAGGTTCCCTTCCATCAAAGAATGTCCCCTTTGATTAATCAATTGAATTTGATATTTTTCTCCATGGAGAATACAAAGCAGCATACCCCTTTGCCAGTTGCTTATAGGCAGCTCTGCAGCACACAACAGAACAATTATTTTCTGAGTAAAAGAGTTGTGATCAGAAATGTTAATAAAGCACTTAATAGTGTAGCATCTTTTTCTTCCTTTAAAAAACACACAAGGACATACCCAGCCATTTTTAAATATAATCTGCATACTTTCCAAAGAACATATTTAGGGAAACAGAGTCATCTTAAAGGGCCTTCTTCACATTTACATCTGTAACAGCTGCAGTAGCAGCTCTGTCGAGCTTGATTTTATTCAGTGTTGCAGGATCAACATAAAATCTAGGCTGAAAATTAAAGGGAGTAAATGTCCCCTGACAGTCAAGAGAATGATTTTGATCCAAAAGTATTTCTGGCCACAACTTGCTTTCAAAAGAAGCTTTGTCATTTGTGCCTGGCCTAGTCCCAATAAGTTCTATTATGATTTGTTACATTTTCTACAGAACCAGGAGACCATTTATTAGCCCCATGGTATTGTATTGAGCTTCAATTATGTAATAGTCATTATTCTGCTGAATATCCAAAGCTTTGTAACAAAGTTTTAGTTCTGGAAAGAAATGTACAAGGTTCTCAAATGATTTCGAGGAGATCAAACTCCCTCTTTTTTGCTAGTTGAAAGAGGAAAGGTCCCTTCTTGATATAAATCATGAATAATTTGAATAGACTTTTTTTTTCTAAAGAAAAACTCCTTTTTCTTTGAAAGCCATTGATAGCTTGGGATTCAAGCAGAAAAGAATAAAAGATGAAATAATAGCTTCTTCCTAGAAGAGAATGTGATAGGTATGCTTCCAAATTAGCAAGATTTTAATTTAATTATAACCGAGGAGTGTGCGTGCATGTGTGTTTTGCCTGCATACAAGTGAGGAATGAGGGTCTCTCCCATACGTAGTGGGGAAGAGGAAGGGGCAGGTCGTCAGCTGGTGTAAACCTTGCTAAGGCCTCCTCGATGATGTTTTTGCAGCTGCTGTAAGTCAAGGATGCACCCCACAGTCCTGTTTACTTGCTTAGCTGACCTTTACGGCTCAACAACACAAACTCATGATACCTAACCAAACCCCAGTGGCCTTCCATTTCCAACTGGTCTGAGCCATCCGCATCTCCCAGACTTGTCAGCAAATTAAATACCATAAAATAAGTAGTTGAGTAGTTACCCGACTGCCATAAAATAACTGTTACCTGACTGACACAAAATAACTAGCAACTAGTTACCTGGCATCATCCTCTATCACCCCTTAGTGTTTATTCTAAAAAAAACCCCACAACTTCAAAACGTAGATTTTAAAAAGCACTGCCATCAAAACAAAAATTGATCAGCACCAAGCAATCATGCACTTCACAAGCCATTTTAACATGATTGAAGGCTGCTGCTTCCAGTTCTCAGAGGCTTCTCCAGTTTTCAATCATGTGTAAATTTTCCCCTACTCTCTGTCAACAGCCAGATACTACGGTTTCTGTAACCACCAGCCACCAGGTAAAAGCCAGTCCATCTGTTGCCTCTGATTTTTAATTTTTTTTTTAAACTAATAACAAAGACACCACATATACAATGCACATACAACATACACAGGCAACAGCTGGTCTGCCTCAGACTAGCAAGCCCAAGTACTCCGAGGTATTCTTGGGAAATGGGGAAGCAATGTTCCCAAGGCTGACAGATTTCTGAAATGATATTTCTTTAATGTGCACTGAATTTAACTGGTATTTCAGTAAAACGGCTCTAGCTTTATGCCAGCTGAAGAGAAAGCAGAAAGTAAATCAACAAGCTGTTTTTCAGATAGACTACAGTATCTCAAAAATTCACAACCAGTGTAAATTTGCCACCAAGGTTGCACCCCTGTAACAAAAACAACCAATGTCAATGCTGTTGCTCCGACTTGGTGTGACTACAGCTGCTGCATAGCAAGCATATGTGTACTTGCATGTGGGTTTTGTCCTCTCTGAGGGCAAGCAAGAATATAGCAGGTGATAATACATTTTGATCACAGCTGTACCATCCCCTGGTTATTTTTGCAGTATAGATGGGTTATTTATGGATCATTTGCATTCACATTTCGTTCACTAATTTCACTCAGAGCAGCATTTAAGTGTCCTTATTTTTCAAGAGAACAGGAAACAAGTTGGATATCCAGTTTATCTTACAAAACGTGAATTGAAGTAAAATGCATTTGCAAGTTGCACGTTTATTGGATCAAGTAAAATAAGGCATCAAGCCAGAATCTGATCTTGTTTGCCACTACGTAAACGATGAGTAAGTCTGCTAAGGTCAACAGAGCCGCAGCAGAGTCACATGAGTCACAGCACACTGCTTTTTGGAAAGATTGCTCCCTGGCTTAATATACTATTACAGTCGCTTCAAGAAAAGCTCTGCATCAAGTTCTAATAAATGCTGGCAGTGATGCTGAGCTCTGAGAAGTCATAAAGCCAGAAGGATGAACAGGAATTAACAAGTGGCCTTAAAAACCTTTGGAAGAGAATGGAAGTTTTGTCCATACAAGAAGTAAAGAATCAGAACTTTGGTAATGAAAGTCATGATCTGATTTTTCCACCACCCACATTTAGCCACCTTTCAAATGGGTTTGGGAAAAAAAAAAAAAAGCAGGAAAGGGAACAAAATTTTCTTCAGGATCGAAGTGCAGAAAATACCACTGAAGTCAGTAGGCTAGGTTTGTACAAGTTACCACTCACCTATGTGACAACACAGAGTTTATTTCACTATAATTTTAACCAGGCTTGTCCCAGTAAATGATGCCTTGCTCCTCCCAGGGGAAAGCATTAAACACACCTACTGAGAGAACAGGACCAGTGACACTGGCAGAGCCAATCCAACACCCCATCCCTGTCATCCAGCAAAAAGGTAATTCCAATAAACACCCTTTATATCTCCATCTGATAGACACAGTGCTGAATCTGAAAAAATGAGAGCTCAATAATCATAAGAAAAGACCTTTGGACTTTTCTTTCTTTTCTTTTTTCTTTTCTTCTTCTCCTCTTCTTTCCCCTTCCCTTCCCTATTTTTTTTTTTTTTTCCTCAGTTGGGTCATAATTTAGTGCTATTACAACAATAGTTTTAAGTGACTAAAATTGCTTATCAAATGTAGGTTTGCCTTCTCTATCAACAAAGTACTGAATTAGAAGAGATTTCATAATTCCTTATGAATTGCTCTCCTACCTAGTCTTTCCACTGGAAGCCTGATTAAATGAGTATTATTTCTTCTTAAGTGGTTTTACAGGTCATTTATCTTAGATTTATGAGTATCAACCTACTTTAGAAGGTATTAGATAGCTTTAACGTTTGACACATATTCTCTAAATCATTTACAGTGCTCTCCATTTGCACTAGACGATCAGTAATCTTCTCAATATTAGGTTTTATTGACAATGCACCATATAGAGTCCTTATTATATGGTAATGATTTAAGATAGGTACAAGATTGGGAACTAATAAATCCAAAAGCTCATTTTTGACTGTTGACACAGAGCTGGGGAATAATGCGTGTCCATCTAAATCGCTCTGTTTCTCAGTAATGTAACACACATACACGTTTAAGCTGTTAGGAGCACGGTGTGGAGATGTGCAAACAGATCCTAATTCCTGCTTCGAGCCTGATGGACTCGCGCTTGAAGCTCTGTGTTTACTCAGAGACTACCACCAGTGGTTGCGAGACTCCCCTATCACGTGGAAACTCCTGCGCCTGCCTTACACCCCACGGTGGGTGCAGGTCATGGTGTAGAGGGGAGAGCAGGGGCCTCATCCTGCATCTCCTGGCTCCCAAGCACTGCCTCATGCCCAACTCTGCCCAGCTCATCACAGGCTGCTGCCCAAGCCTGACAGCCTCAAGCAGCCACAACCATGCCTGTTATACTTGAGTCACGCCAAGGTAAATACGCCTATAGACATCAAGAAGCATTTTGATTGAGTAGGGAGTTAGTAAGACTAGACTAAGGGCTTAAAAATCAGCCCTATAATTTATGTTTGGTGGATGATATCGAAAGCTGTCATATATAACAAAGGCATACCTTCTTGTAGCCCTACACAATAAAAATTTCACAGAAATACTGGCACTGATAGTAACTGAATGCAGTTGAATAATTGATTTGACTACTTCGATGGAAGACCAGCCCCCATATTATTTCTATATTACTCACAGAAAATTGGAGTAGAAGAAAAAAAAAAAATTAAAGCGAGAGTCTTTGGTAGCAAATGAACGGCTCTCCGATGAGTTCTACAGAATTAAAATCTCATCTGCAGCCCTGTAATCCAAAGGTATGTCTTTGAAATGCAATCAGGAGATCCTTATCAGTCCCGCTTTTATTGTACATCACTGGAAGTGGTTTCTGAGGCATCAGAGCTGCATTAACTCACAATTTGTCAAGCTGAAGTGTGACATTTCTAAAAAAAAAAAAAGGCTGGCATGATCTCAGAGCAAAACCAACACAAAATTTGAATCCTGCTTTTATCCCAATGGCTATCTGCTGAGAAAAATTGGCGTTAGTGCCAAAATTGTGCTGTGGCAATTACACATGACTGTAATTGCGAATAGCAGGGAAGTATAGTGAGGAGGTGGCTTTCTCTTACCTTGCTCATTCAGAAAAAAACAGCCCCAAATCCTTACTCAGGCTAGAGGCTTGGCAGGCTCGCTCAGCTGTCTACAAACGATTGAGTAGCAGAGGAGCCGGTGCTACTAAACATGAAGAACTCTGAACTTTAGTCAAACACCTCACTCAAAGAAACGCTGTGACCTTGTCTTGCTTCGGTAAGATCAGGCACATATTTGCTGGGGGAAGGGAGGGGGAAAAAAAAAAAAACCAAGAGGAAAAAACCCCAAATCCTCACAAAGAAGGACTCCCCGGCACCGTACACACAATTCTGGCCTTGATCCAAGGGAGCACCTGCAGCCTCCCAACCTGACAACGAATTAGCAGGCAGTTTACTAATGTGCTGTGAAATAGCAGAAATATCACAAGTTCCATTGTTCTTATTAGTGGAGCACCCTGCATTCTGCAATGCAGCGTCTATATTTTTGTAAGCTTATTTCATTTACTCATTTCCTAAATCAGCAAAATCTTCAACATCTCTCTGTGATGAGTGAAATTTCTTTTACTACTGTGAAGAAGGGAGAAGGTCAAGAAGGCTTGGGAAAATTTGTTAGTATGATCTGCAATACGAATTTGGCAGAAAAAAAAAGATTGAGAACATTTCTTTGGAAAACAATCAAAGGGCAAATTTTTCCTCTTGGAGCTGCATAGTAATTCATGACTTTATATGCTCCAAAGAAACTCGCTACTCTGATGATTAGAATAGCAAAATATTCCCTGTCTGCATGACAGACCAAAAATGGTCATTTTTCCTCCCTTTGTCAGTATCTTTCTGCTCAGGCAGGGCCACATGCATGTTCCTTGACAGACAGATAAAGGCTGAATGATGCATCTCCGCTCAGGAAGATGATAATCTACGGCACAAAATGAAATCACAAAAAAGTTCAGGGCAGGTGGCAGAAATTAAAGCTCAGTCTTGCAGAGAATGGCACGTGGTTTCTCTTACCTGGGTCTCAGCTGCTCCTGGCGTACATGGAAGGTCAGCATCTTCACGGTTAACCACTTACATCTCCTCAACACATGCAAGTGGCTAATAAAGCTGAGGATCTTGAGAGCTTCTGAGACGAAGAATCTTGAGCCTCCTGTATCTGTTCTAGCTGGGGTTAATCAACAACACAAAACTGAAGCGTGGGACTTACTTCCATCGAATAGTTTGGTGGCCAGGAATACAACTGAGTTTAAAAAAAGGCTGGACAAGTTTGTGGAGAAGATGTTCTTTGATTTCAAACCACCATTGATTCTGGTGCACAATTTTGGCTCCACGGATGGAGCACTGACGAAGGGCAGGGTATGCTTTCCTGCAGAGGATCATGCCCACAGTGCCCTGTTCCTATACTCTTCCCTAAGCATCTCTCATAGACAATGCCAAAGGATGGACCCTGGGACACTTGGATCCTGCTCTGTCCAGACAGGATATTTTCTTACACTATAATCAATGTAATCATAAAAATAGACTGTTTAGGCAAGGAAATTGCCTTGGCTGGAGTTTAAAAGATGTAAGATTCAAATTTTAAGAAAATATTGTATGAGACATCTTCAGAAAGGGTTAAAAAGAGCTCAATGAAAACTTTGAAATATTCATATAGGATCGGCCTCTGTGGAGGGAGGCAAAACCCTGAGGCCTTTCTTGCAGTCACTGGAGGAACTGGCTCACCTCGAAGGTGGTTCAGAGCACCCTGCAGAGGTTCCCACCCTGAACCTCCATCCACATCAGCATCCCAAACCGGGAGCCTTTTTCCAGGAGTGGAGACATGCCATCCTCATTTCAGGTGAACTTTGATGGACCGTTCATCCTCATAGCCTCTAAATGATCTCCTGTCACGCCACAGGTTTCCCCTCTTCTCCCTCCACCACACCTGACCTAGGTGCTTGTAGCAACTCACCGTTTCCTCTTTTGTTCTTTGAATCAGAGGCATAAACATGGGAATACACAAAACTCCCCAGGGGCCTAGGCAACACTGAGAGCAGAACTCTGCACGAACACAAACCTCACCTTGAATGCAGTGACAGCACTGGCTTTAAGGCAGTGCTACTATTCTTTAAAGCAGTCTACTCTGTAATAAAGCCAGGGTGTTTCTACCCTGGAAATATTTTACGTTCCGTTCTTTCTGCAGTGTAACTAATTCCAAGTTCTGCTTAATGCTTTGCATCTGAATGGGACTCTCAATTACATGAGTCACTGCAACTATCCCTTGATTCTATTTTTCTATTTTTTTTTGTCACTTGCACGTCATCTGAATCCACAACTCCTGGAGCCTGAAGCTCGCTCTGCGCGCTCAGAGCGTCATGACAAAATGGGCTGAGATGATACATTTAGTTTTGAGTTGCTCGTGGCAAGCAATGGTGGCTGCATGTTTTGCCATTGCTGTCACTTCCTCGTGAACCATGGCAGAGAAGCAGAGGTGATTTCACCTTGACACAACCCCTCCCAGCATGAGAACTGTGTGGTTGCCCACTGTGGCAGGGGCAGGTGTAACACCATCTTCAGATGAGAGAAGAGGGAGAGGGACAAGGGTGTATTGTCCAGTTCCCTGCAGTGTCTCTCACTGATGGATGACATGTCATAGTGGCCGGTGCTAATAAGAGTATGAACACCCCTTTCACACCCCAGTAAATCTATGGGTGTTAGCTATGAATTCTTCACCAGCTTTGCTATGTACGTAACACACGTTCAAGTTCACCGGTCACATCCACACTCCGCCACAAACGGGTGCAAGCTGCAGATGAGAGGGTAGAGCCTGTGTTAGCATTCTTCCTTCTGAGCCCCTCTGTGCGACACACTTCGGGGTTAGCCCAGCTCAAACCTGTCCTCTGGAGGAGGTGTTTCAGATTACTACAGCGTGTACATCTGGGTGAACGCGTTCTAGGTGGCCAGCTAAATCAGATGCTTAGCACACGATTCAAACAGACCAACGCTGACTTTGCACGCATTCTGTGGTCACGTTGGTGGTGCAGGTTATTGAAGAAAATGTCTTTTTCTTGCTTGTGAAAAGATGAATTCGAAGCCTACACACAGTGGCTTTTCTGGGAAAGCAAATTTTCTAGGAATGCCAGTTACAATTTTAGGAAGGAAACAATGTGGTAATTTTCACATTCAAATCAAGTTTTGGCACAGAAGAAGCGAAGCAAAGCTTGAGAAGAAAAGGTCACGGCAAACCACTATGAAACAGGTAAAAAAATTTTCTCTTTTTGTCTCCCTTCCCATCTTTTTCAAGCCAGCTTCTTACTAGAAAAGCTGCTTTCTATCTCTTCTAAACTTGTATCACTCTGTCAGTATAATGCAGGAAAGCACTGCCTGAAAACAGAGCTTTTCTTTTCCTAGAGGATAACTACTAGTCATTCACTATCTGATCATAAAATCCTTGTAAAGCTCAAGATTTTACAATTAAGATGCTAAAAAGCATCAATATTATACCTAATATAGGAAAACCTATACTGCTTCATCTGTCCTCTGGAAAATTATCACTTCTTGGGCAGACAAGGTAAACATAAGACCTCTTTTCTTCCTTTCTACAAGACCTGATATCAACGGACAGCTCTGTAGGGTGAGAACCTGTTAGGAACTACATTAAGTATGTGTATTGTAAGGAACTTTGTTACATCAACGGTGTTGAAAACATTTTTCTTAAAAAATTGAAGATTGTTATACCAAAGCCTCATTCGTAGGTCCCAGGAATGAGAGTATAATTATTTTTAGAGATGACTATAGCAGTAATTCACCATGACATGAGAGACCTGAGAAACAACAAGCTTGATTTAAACCAATGGAAAAGCCAGGAATGCAGAATGGAGACTGTTCTTAATGCACCATATTGCATCTGAACATTTTGTTCCTACCCATCTATCCAAAGCATGACGTTTTTGCATTTCATATTAACATTCTGAAGACATTAAAGGATTCTTCAATTTGATGTTCATATGCTGTGTCAGAACACGCACTCTGACTGCTTGGAGAGATACCTACCTTTTTACGAATCTTCCCTCCTTCAGCCTCCTCACCGTCCTCACTCTTCTCTCCCCCCCAAAAATTCCTGGGGCTATTTTTATTTGTAGCATTATTCAGTTCAAGCAGGAAGATAGCTACAAATACGGTTTGCGGGATTTGAACTTCGCTTTGGATTTCCGCAATACCTCAGCTGTTATGCATATGTACTAAGACTGAATGCTAACAAATCATTGCAGTAGTACTCGATGTTCATATACAACTTCTCATCTTCAAAGCACTTGAAAATTTCCCAGAGGTTCTACAAAATCTGGGCGAGGGAGGAAGAGATATGGGCAAAAGCCTTTGTTTAGCGTTGCTCTTACCATAAATCATGGCTAGTCCCTTTCTGCGTAGCGCTATGGCAGGAATGTTGTAGTCTTCGGATTTCAGACCAAAGTGCTAAACAATACTCAATTGCCAATAACACGTTTTCACTAAAATGTATTTAAAATACTCTTTTCTTTTTTATTTTATTTTTTTTTCTTCATACGGGCAGCTTTCCTCAGAAGTGCTGTTCTCACCTTGGAGTTCAAAACCAGGCAAACTTGTGACATTAGCATAATGTGCTGGAAGATGAATTCATGTATCAAAATAAAGGGCATTTTAATTTCGGAAAGTTTTGATAAACAACCCCCCCTTCCCTGCCCATATTTCAAAGTGATAAAACCAAGAAAGAACCTAACTAGGAATCCGAACAATTTTAAAAGATTAAAATACTTTCAGATTTTGGTTTTTTTTTTTTAAGGTAGAATTCTTCATTAATTCCTTCGGCGTCCCAGGCAGAAGGGGCAGCCGTGGCTGTAGCGGGGCTGGGGCCCTCCATGCAGCACAGCCCGGCGCTGGGCACCCGGCGCGGCCCCGCGGCGCGGGCGCGCTCCCGGCTGAGGCGCGGGCAAGCAGCGCCCCC
>WTSP01025692.1:0-89699 GCA_025331215.1 Actenoides lindsayi
GAGAAGAGAAGAGAAGAGAAGAGAAGAGAAGAGAAGAGAAGAGAAGAGAAGAGAAGAGAAGAGAAGAGAAGAGAAACCCCAGAACCCATGCAGTATGTTGTTGTTAACTACTGCTGGGATTTCCTTCATTTGTATAATGTCTGATATTTTTTTTCTTTTAAGATGACAGATAGATAAACCCCAATTTGATACAATACAACATGACTTTGACTCATTACTGCTGGGCAAAAGAAAATATCTTTACATTTCAAGGTTACATGCTCTAGTCAATTTGGAGTATTTATTTGCTCTTCTCAAAAAAAACCCAAACCCAACCAGAAACCCTCAAACAAATAAAAAAAAGCAATCAAGACACAATTCTACAAGAATAGTATTATAGTATGTAAAATCCTTCATGTCAAGACTCCATTTATCTCAAAATAAAAGGACAATCTGATGTTCTCTATTTTTGTTCTTCTATTTTTATGTCTGGAAAAAAAATATACCTGGGTCATCCAAAGCAAAACTTTACGTTTTCTTGTTACCATTTCTGGGTGCATGCTTTCAGTGTAAAATTTACTGCTCAGACTCAGAAACATTCTTTGATTTTGAATGCACTTCATGTTCTATGCCTCAGTTCGATAGTTGTGTTATTTTCCCTCAATTTTTCTTCAAGAATACATGACTGGAATGCGATGTCACCTTGTACTTAATTTTTTTGAAGTTATTAGAAATATCAAATTCATAAACTAAAATAATTTAACTGGTTTAATAATGAAGTTCTCTTAAAAGCTTAAGGATACACAACATTTGTAAATATACTGTTAGCAATAAATATATCTAAAGCTCATTATTTAAAATACTAATCTAGCTCTTTCCTTTTACATTATTTGTAGAAAACAATTTTCAGGTTTTCTTCAACTGAGACATGGAGATCAAGTCAGGTTCAGTCAACATATTTCTCTTCTGCTGATATAAACACAAAAACTAGACTTGCAAAATTCTCCTTATGGCATTTTATTTTTCATTACAAAGATGAAGGACTGAATTTGCAATTATCAGTCAGGAATGCCTGCAAATTTATCTAAATAAAAAACGTAAAATAAGGATCCTATTCCCCAAGAGTTTCTATCACGATGACAATTTTAGCCTTTAACAACCACTATTATTGCATCAAGCTTTCCTTTTCCATTAGAAGGTTGAACTCATACTTTTAATAGCAATTCCCATTAAAAAGGTAGAACCTACTTGCAAATTATAGCTATGTTTGCACAGTACAGGCAAAACCAAAAATCAAAAGCTAACATGAAATAAATGTTAAAGAAGAATGTTTTAGTCAGAAAAATTAAGAGTGGGTTTTGTTTCTAAAACCGAAAACTTACCATATTTGAGACAAATACAAATTATAATTAGGATGAAAGCTAGCAAATTCAAAATGAAATAACCATGCATTCATAAGGAGGAAACAAATTTACCATCTACCTACAGGATAGTGGTATTTAGAGACTTACAGTGAGTGCACATGAAATTCAGGGAGATAAGAAACTACAGAGAGATTTAAATCCTTTCAATTTTTTCTCTAAACTAGCCAAGAGTCACTTCTTGCTGTTAATCAAGTCATACTGCTCTGTAATATAAATGTGAATTTACAGTACATGATTCATATTCAATGCTGTAAGACTTAGCTTAAAACAGTCCCAATAGAGTCACATTTGGGGAAGGAGGGTAAAATATTACTAAAACAATTGTGATAGATGCAGGGCCAACCCAACTAATCTTATAAATTAAAACAGATTTTATGATCTTTCTAAGGCTTGTTTGGGAAATTAAGAATATAAGAATTGTTATCACAAAAAACCATACATGGATTTATAATAAATAAACATTGAGATTATAAACATAACAGGCTAATGCTAAATTTTAATGAAACTTTTTGTTTCCACTTTTTATTTTGGTGACAGTATAAGGCTAAATACAGTCTTTTCAATTAAGAGTTTTGGTTTTCTTTTTTTTTTAACTCTTTAAAAATGCCTGTTTAAAATCCTACTAGCATTGGCTTAGTAAAATTCTTCAACGCTCCATGATTGGTGATGCTTCGTTCTACTCATGAACACTCCTAGGAATTATTCTGATATAGTGAAGCTAAAAACCAGATTTTTCTCATGCAGAGGTCCACTTGATCCACCAATTTTCCTTTGCCACTTGGCAAACCCCTTATTTGTACTTGGACCATACAGAAAACAACATTTATACTTCTATATATATATCACTACAAAGAGGCAAGATTGTAACCAGCACTGAAGAAAATGAAATATACAGAATGTCAATGATAGAAAGTGAATCATATTTCGTTATTAAGAGATAAAATAGAATGAACTCAAAAATATCCCTTTAAAAGTCTCATTAGAAGAAGTAATAACTGTGATTAAGTAGCAAGTCTTTAACCTTACCCAATAGGCCTTGAAACAATAATTTCAACTTGAGGTTCTGATTTTGATTCTAAAATAATGTTGTAAACTTCTTCATTTGTAGCTCCAGGCAAGGGTTTACCATTCCATTCTAGAACTTCATCCCCTTGAATTTAAAGAGAAGTTTATCTCATTTCCATATTCTTTTATGAAGAAGTGCAAAACATTTATGAAATCCATATAACCAAGTATCATTGACCAAAATCAATTAAAAAGCTGTACTGAAACACAAACAAAAAGATTTTTAAACACTATCAAGGCTTCTTTCTCAGAGCACAGCTACAATTTGTACACACAAGACATATTCAAGAAACCACTTGTGCAAATATATTATTTCCCAAATAATACAGCACCTGTTGTTGTGCTATGAAATGAAAGAGTATTTTTAAAAGATCCTTCATTAACTAGTGGCACCAAACTTAGGAAACAGGTTAATCATCAAAAATGAAAAATATAAATACCTGCTGTTAAGCCTTTAAAAATTATTACTTCTTTTTACAATTCAAATACTGTGCATTTCGATTTCTCTACAAAAAGGAGTCATCACTGTCTGTGTCAAACGAATCAATAATAATAGCAAGGAATGAGTCACTATCTCCTGAGGATGTTAGTGGGGACAAAGAGGAACACATGATGTGAAAGTTATTTAGATAACTTTCTTCTTTCAGCCTGCTTTTTCTGGAATTTAAATAGTATGTATATTACATTGTATTTTAGCCTTATAAAAAGGTGAAAATCTGGAAGTAGAGTTTCTAAACAATGATCAGTACATACAATTAAACTGCAGGAACCATAGGCTAAGTTTATACTCTTACATCCCATCATATGCAGCAGTCAAAACTTCTCAACCACTATCTGATGCCACAAATAACTTCCTTAATTGGCAATGATTTTATCTTTATCAGTCAGGAACAACACTTCACTTCAGATACTTTTTCTTGGTTTCTTAACAAGCACAAGTTTGATAATTTGGCTCAGATCTCCCCAGAAAGAAGCAAAGCCAGCAGCTGAAATCCTATCTACCGAAACAGATGGCTTCAATTTCTCTTTGTGTTCAGTGGACTGTCAGTCCTTTTTCACAGCCTATATTTTGGTAATTTAAGAAAGGACTCCATAGAGTGTTACACTGGCTTTCAAAGCATTTTAGCGTTCTTTAAAACATGAGGACTTAATAAATGTTTGCTGACTTAAGTCTAATTTTATACAATGTAGTTTTGCTGGAATGGTTTAAAATATTTTGTGTATTTATTACATAATCTTATGCCAGAGGATATCCTAGGTATCACCTAGGAACTTCATTTAGAATTTATACAATTCAGTGAAAACACACCCATATTTGTTCTGTAATTCTGGCTGTATTTTAAAACTAACAACTGTTATAAAACTAAGATGGTTTTTTTCCCTAAGATAAAATCTGATTTCTTCAGAGCTAATTGGCTTAATCTACAAAAGCATCCTAGGTATTAAAAGCAACAAGATGTGGCCAGGTTGTAACATCACAGCAAAAACCAACAGCAATATATGATATACTTGCAACACTAAAAATTACAGTTTAAACCTAATTCATGCAGCAACAAATCTATCTCATTTTGAAGATAATAAAATAGGTGCAATGTGGTTGAGAATCCTGAAGAGGAGCATGCAAGGTGTCTGTATTGCTGTTGTAGAGGACTTAAGCAGCTTTTTTACTTTTGATAGTCACTAGGAGATCAAGTGGGAAAAAAAAAATGAGGGGGGGGAAATTATTTGCCAAGATGATAAAACAAGATCACCACAGTCAGAATGCTAAATTAACAGAAGTGGTTCGAGTTATTCTTACTGAAAATGAGATCCAACTGGAAATTTGAGTGAAATGACACTTCTGCCAGTTCTAACCAAATCACTGTCATCCACCTTTTGCTCAGCTTGTCTAGTTCTTGACCTTTTTGATGAGCCAAGTCCTTTTTCATTTTCTTGTTCATCTAAGATGCTGTCTATAACGCTTACATTCTGAATGCTGCTCTCAGGAACAGGCGTGGAAACAGGGAAACACCATTTGGATACTCAAAACTCAGAGGTCTGCAAAACCCAAGTGGACATGGTCCTGTGCAACCTGCTGTAGCTGACACTGCTGAAGCAGTGAGGTTGGACTAGAGATATCAAGCGGTCCCTAACAACTTCAAACATTCTATGATCCTGTGACACACTGCTACAAATTCAGGTGAGGTGAATTCCCTGGTCTTAAGTCCCACTGTAGTAGCCCAGAGTTGAAAGTCAGCCAGTCAAGGAGTTGCTACGAGACCTTACACTGTAGATGTTTTGGGTAACCAAGATATACGCACAAAGCTGGCTGGCAGAACCTACATGATCCTTGCACCCATATGGAGCCACTTTTGCTGCTAAGGTATATATCCCAGGATATCTGAGATGCCTCTAGAAAGGAATATTAATGCATCTTGCTTTCTACCCCCACTTACTGTTGCATGTTCAGCAGAGATAGAAAGTTTTCAGACTTATGCTGCAAATCTCTGAATTTTATTTTTTAATATTTTAGTAATTCAGGTTGGGAGATACCTCTAGGGGTCAGCTAGTTCCAATCCCTGCACAAAGTAGGGCCAATATCAGAGTAGACCAGGTTGCTCAGG
This sequence comes from Actenoides lindsayi, assembly GCA_025331215.1. NCBI lineage: Eukaryota > Metazoa > Chordata > Aves > Coraciiformes > Alcedinidae > Actenoides > Actenoides lindsayi. The sequence goes on from WTSP01025692.1 coordinate 5,072, forward strand.
GATCTGACCAGATGGGATTCAAGTATCTCGAAGAAAGGATATGCAACATCTCCTATGGGCAACCTGCTCCAAGCCTTAAATATCCTCTATAGATACAAGAAAAAAGATTTTCACAGACAGAATCTACTTCATTCTGGCTTGTGCACATTTCTTCTTGTGTGATCAGTGTGGATCTTTGAGAACAGTCTGGCTCTGTGTTCTCTACAGACTTCCATTAGCCAGGTTAAAACAAGAATTACACTCTCTCATAGTCTTTTCTTTGCCAGTCAGAACAAACCCAGTTATCTGAGGGTTTTTTATGCCATATGCTCCAGACCCGTAATCAACTTCCTGTCCCTCTCCCCAACCTGGTCCAGTTTGTCAGTATCTCTCTTGTACCTGATAGAGCCTCATAAGGATGGAGCAGACAGCAACAACCACCTCTAACAACCTGCTGGCCACGATCCTGCTAATACAGCCCTGTGTATGACTGGTGCTTGCTGCAAGGGCACTTTGCTGACTCATGTTCAACTTATTGTCCTCCAGCACCTCCAGACGCTTTTCTGCCAAGCTGCTTTCTAGCCAATTGGCTCCTAGTGCTTATTGTTGTACCAGATTGTTCTGTTCCTAATGCAAGACTTCATATTCACCTCTGTTAAAATTTATGAGGTTCGTACAATTACTCAAAGAGTTATCAATTAACCAAGTTTTGGAGGTTTTTCCTCCAAAAAGAAGAAAAAAACACATTTTCCTAACAGCAAAGACTCATTGAATGTCTTTTTTTTGTATTTTAGTCCCATGCAATAGGATGGATAGACTTTCATTAATTGAACACATGTAAAAAAAAAAAAAGTTTTCCTGTGAAATTATTTTGGCTCTAAAAATATATTTAGAAATTAAAACATCATTTTGATTTAAAAAAAAAAGCAACAAGAAACTAGACATTAGAAAAGTAATATTTCAGCCTAAACAGTTCAAGATTAGTGGAGAGAAACTTACTTTAATTCTAATCTGCAGTTAAAAAATCTATGAAAAAGTACAATAATAGGTGCTAACAGCCTCATGTATATTGACTTGCTAAAAAAAAGCATTAAAAATTAAGAAATGCAAAACCAAAGTATGATATTTTTAGAGAATCTTCATCTTTTCTAATTCTTTATTACTATTTGCTTCATGAAATTATCCTAAATTCATACAAATTGTCATTAGATCTTCTGGATTCCTACGAAGGCATTGTATAGACTTCGGTTTGCTAAGACAACACTTGGAAAGCAGTTGCTTAGAGCCATGGTAAAAATATAAACCACTAGAATGTAACTTCAAATCCCAATTGCTGTACATAGTTCTTGCTTCATTTAGAAGCTTGAAAAGTGCCAAAGCATAGCCATGTATTTATAAGTGCAATATATACATCTTATATAAATGAAATATTTTAACACCACGTTCTTGGGTTGTTTTCCATTTGTATTTGTAACAATACACATGAAAGAAGTACTAATAAAGTCCATTGTGCAGACAGTGCATCATCCTTCAGGTGATGCTACAGTGCAAGTAAACTAACTGTAGTGAGCTCTGTTTGCCACAATTAAACAGTTTTAAAATACCTTTGCATTCCTTCTATAGTGTGTAACAAGCAGCTCCTGAGTTAGCAAGCAAAAATTTATCAGTGCCGCTCAGTCCTGACACCAGCACTGATCAGGAAAGTCTTGTATTTTGGTCATATCTTCAAGCAATTGCAGTTAACAATCATTTAGAAATGTAGGCAACTGTGGTATTCCATAATAACATTATAGTATTGTCCTGTATTTAAAATATATTAGCATATGACACAACCCATGTTAACATAAACTAACCCCTGTATGATAGAAAGCCATGATTATGCAACTGGTTGATTTACCTGCTCTGAGATGCCCCACCACATCAGCCAAGCTACCTTTCTTCACTTTAGTAATGAAGGCACCGAGTCGTCCTAATTCTGTCATTTTTCCTCCAACGACCTGGTTAATCATAAATTTGTGAGTTTCCAAGTCACAAAGCAGACATCATACCAAATATAAATATACAGACAGATCAGTTTTAACTTTTGGGCTTTACAGTGGCTTAAAAACAAAGTTAGAGACACATATGTAAAAATATGTATCTACTTGAAAAGAAGTAACGCTGACACAGAATGAGTAAAACTCATATTCCTTTCAAAGTGCTTGGCTTATCAATCTTAAGCAGTTTGTTAAGTATCTAAATTTGTTGCAGAATAAAACATTTTTTAATAAATATATACCTTTTGAAAAGAGATCTCTGTTGTGTGCTTAAGTTTAAATTGCAAGTGCATATCAAATCAAACGTACGAAAATCCCAAAATGCAATTGGTACAACAATTCAGAACTTAGCAAATATGAGACATGGGCAAACAGTTCACAAGAACATTGCTACTGCAAAAGCCCAGACCTTCTCATCCAAGCACATGACAGGACAAAACAGCATCTTCTGGCTTTTGTTAAACAGAACTGAGAAGAGCTATTTTTGACAATGACTGCATGATACAGAGATCAGAAAAAAATAGCAGAAAAAATGGTGCCCTCAAGAGATTAGATTTTTTTGGGTTATATTTTATTTAAAATGTAGTCTTGATGACTTGCTATTCTCTTTAGCTATCTCACTCTCTCCAGTCAGATCTTTTTGTCAGGAATATCCTGGGAAGAGCTTTATAGTAAAACAACAGTGGAATGATGGTTCATTAGGTATTACTTCTCCAAGCTGCAATCACAATAACTAGTAGGAGTTTTAATACAGATAAGCACCCAAGAAGACTTAGAATTCTACCTGCCAACAAGGTTGCCACAAGATAAATTCATCAGTAGGTGCCTTAGTTCATATCATACAAAACTGAAACTTGAAAAATCAAAGAGAAGCTCTCCAATCTACTTTTCCTACTTAGGACCAACCTTGTTTCTCACATATTAAAAAAAAAAAACCCACAACAATTGCTTGCTGCCAGCAAAAATCAGGCTTGTGCTACAGACCACTAGATATTTTGTAGAGTGAAGCTTTTCTCGCCTTCTGTATTCCCAAACCACACTATCTCACTTCAAGGTAGATAAACGGCTCTTATCCAGGACATGCCATTACCAAGTTCACAAGGTTCTTTCCTGATTTAAGTTCCACCATGATGATCAGAACCCACACCTCAGTCACATGTGAGGGAGTGAACTATCAGACAACTGCATGCAATGACCAGTTCAGCGTCAGTGCCCTTTGAAGTAGACTGAGTTCTAAATGGATGTACTGTGTCCAGTTTTGTTCACCACAGTATAACAAAGACATTGAAGTGCTGGAACGTGTACAGAAGAGGGCAACGAAGCTGGTGAGGGGATTGGAAAACATGTCATACGAGGAGAGGCTGAGGGAGCTGATATTGTTTAGCCTGAAATAGAGGAGCCTGAGAGGAGACCTTATTGCTCTCTACCACCACCTGGAAGGAGGTTGCAGTGAGGCCAGTGTTGGCCTCTTCTCCCTAGTAACAAACAACAGGACAAGAGGAAATGGCTGCAAGTTGAGCCGGGGGAAGTTCAGATTAGGTATGAAGCAGAATTTATTTACGGAAAAAGTAGTTAAGCATTGGAACAGGCTGCCCAAGGAAGTGGTGGGTTCACCATCCCTAGAGGTGTTCAAAAAACATGTAGATGAGGTGCTTCGGGACACAGTCTAGTGGTCAGAAGGTGTTTAGTAGAATGTTGGACTTGATGATTTTGGAGGTCTTTTCCAGCCTTAACGATTCTATGATTCTATGATATTTTGCACTGCTTCTATTCTCAATAGGGAGAGGAAGACACACAAATTAAATTCTCTCAGTCATCTCCGGAGCTCCATACAGTTAAAAATATACATGGAGGAAGAAATCTTTGAAGTGGCACACTGTACTCACCACCAGTTTCAGAAGTAGCATGCTGTCTCTTTTAAGTGTTTCAGTAATTTAGGGACACGAACATAAGAGTCCACTACAAATGACTAATTTACGGTTTCAAATCTTCTGGGCAGTGCTGTCAATGTCTTAATATCAATGTGTTAATTTTGGTTTACTAGATTAACTGGAATTACATTTATAAAATCTCTACTATGCTTTAAGAGGTTTTTTTGCAAATTTTTGGGTAAATGTTTAGTTTTATTCTACAAAACTTCTGCTTCTGAATGGTTGTGCAGATTATAAACACTGACCTTGTAAACATTTGCATCTGGACGACATTTATGTATGTGGATTATGAGATGGATTACTTAAATGAAATTAAAACAGTTGAGCAATAAAAGGCAGAACTCCATTAGTGCATTGCAATGTGCAGTATATGTCTTGCAGACAGGAAGCTGAATGAATATACACTTTTTAATCAAAACAAATCAGCTCCTTTGCCGTGGATGAGTGGAAGACAACACAGAAGGATTAAATATATTCACAATCATAATGTATCTGTATAACTTTCAAAATTTACTAAAAATGAGGAATATATTTTTGCCAAATTACCATATAACCAAATAACACCATAAATCCTCTGATTTAACATGTTAGATCTCTTGGTCTAAGGTCACTGAAAGTTTCTTTCATTTACCACATAAACATGTAATACTTACTTTTAGCCCCAGTAATGCCCCTGATTCTTTTGGCATGGTTGTTCTCTTGTTAAGAATAACACGCCCAATTAAGCGATCTCCCTCTTTAGAAGGCTGCCACGTTACGGGATGCTGTTAAAAAACCCAAACAAGCAGTGGAATTAAAGGAGAGCAACTATCTTCCTGCATTTAGATGCACATTTATAAACCAATAAAATGCCTGGATCGTTACGTCACAGTAGGCATAAACATTCTTCAGATGTGTTGCATATTGTACCCAAACTTTCTATTATTATATTTTTTGGACTCTGGCTTCATTAAATATTTATGCCCATTGTAAAAATATCTCAGCACTAATTCTGCAGCTAATTATACAATTCAAAGCTCAATACAGTGAAACTTTTAAAACATACCTTAGGTAATAAAATTAAACATTTGAAGTCCATGGCCCTTAAAAGAATATTAATAAATTATGTTCTTTATAATAATATACATTATACAAATCTCCATATAGGTTCACCAAAAAAAAAATAATCCAAATGATCCATTCCCACTCCAAGTCAATAGAAAAAGTCAATGTCTCCCAGAGCAGCATCACACTCATTGCTGCTTTTATTATATGTAGTGAAATCTAGTATCACATCTATAAACGAATTAAATTGAAGTTATAATTCAAGCAATTTTAATAGTATACACTTTGATGAACGTTTCTTTCTGATTTCAATTTCCATGATCCACTAAACCAAATTTTCACAGAATTTGTATAGAATAATTTTTTACATCAAAAGATCTATGATGAATGGAAACAATCAGCAAACATTTTATACATACTTGTGAACCTCTTTTTTTCCTATTCCTTACCGAACTAATGGGCGATGTCTCCCTGCTGTGCCACGTGGCAGGATCCAGCCAGTAATAATCCAAGTCACCTGGAGGAATATGAATAGAGAGAAATGTGTAATCTCTCAAACAGAGAAAGATGTGCAAATGATTACTTCTACATGCATGAATTTTAATTTGCAATAGTTTGATAAAGCAAATACAAAACCTCTATTACAATTCAAATTAATTTATATCAATTTGAAAGCAATATAGCCTAAGAATATAAACCCCAAACCACATAATAATGCATTTATTTGGACCTCACGAACTGCACCTTGGAATTGCTTGTGCACTCCAGCTGTTTTTTACTTTGCCCAGTCATCTTCCAAGAACGGACCCCAGTGCATGCCATTCACAGTCCTTCTCCTCCTCCCACCTCCATAACAGACAAACAGGACTACAACTAATGATGACACGAGAGAGAATACCCACAAAATAGGCACTTCACTATACTTAAGGACAGAATGGTCAACCACACTCAAGAATCTGCAAAGCAGTTGATCAATACTGTGACAACAGGTATTGTACAGACAGAAAGGCACAGAAGATGGTTAAGGGTAATAGAACACCAGGAGAAAAAAGCACACAAATAGAGAAAATAGTACTAACAGCAGATATGAGGTTGCAAACTTGCATTCTGCTTGGGACAAACTTAAATACTATGTACATTGAGAATAAACCCATGTATTACAGTGGTCTGGAAGCCATGAGCCTATCAGGCCAAAGAGGTAATCGTGGCTAGGTTTTGGGAAGAAAAGGCAGCGGGGCGTAATACACAGAGTGTATATACAAATTTATGGGAAGATAAGGAAACCACAGTCTGACTTAATATATTACAGCTGTAGAAAGCTGAGATGGTAGAAAAAACCTGTGAACTTCACTGGCAGTTGTCTGTGATAGTGGACCGATGTTCATGCCAAGGACAACAAGGACGAGGCAAGAAGTTGCAAGAGGAAGAATACTGGGCAGTGCATTTCAGAGCACAATTTTCTTTACAAAGTGGAGGTTGCAGGTGGTATTGGGAAGGACACAGGAGAATGGTGCAGGCTAGAATAGATCCAACAGAAGGCTCAATGTGAGACTGACACAGCAGGAACAAATCTGAAGGATTTCTGCGCTAGCACTAGTTTAAAAGAGAATATACCCATGAGCTCTGAACCATGAGCTCATTATTTTATCCTTTTGGGCACTGCCAGTGTATATTAACAACAATGAAGCAGTGTCATCAGAAATGAGAATGACAACTCTTTCTAATGCTCTCCTGCAATAACAGTAGCTTGATCTGAAACGACCAAGAGATATTTTTGAATTTTATCTGAGAAAAAGTAGATGATTCTGCCATTTACCTTACAATGCCTTTAAACACACAACCAACCAACCAACCAGACCAAAACATAAACTATCACCTCAGATGTTAGTTTTAGATCATGAAGAAAATACCTCTCACTGACCTTTATATTCCTATCTGCATAACAGGCATTTTTCACCCTGGCTTTGGCAGAGAACCTTGGTTATATTAAATATGTTAGTGGAACAGTTTGATAATACTGCTTTTTGAAATCCACAAGTGAGGTGTTTGTTTCAAGTCTTGAAATTACTATGTCCTGGACTTAGTTTTCATTTCAGAACAACTCTTTATATGCTTTTCTAACAACGTTCCTATGAACTCTTTCCTGATTATTTAAAAGCCACTAAAAATAAAAATCCTACTTTATCATTGAAGTCAGATACTTATCGTCAATACCCTCTACACTCGTCTCGTTGCTCTATGTCTTCAGAAAACATATTTTATTTATTAGGTACACTTTAGGCAATACAGCTTCACTATCTTATTTAATAAAGCACATCTCTGTAATACTACTGTTAGATCACTACTCTTACTGACACACATGTATCCAATAGAAGCCCAAACAAAACATTTTTCTAGTAAGGGGGAAAAAAAAATAATTACATGAGGACTTAATTATTTTTTACTCTTTTTCTACAAATATTTAGATGCTGATTATGAAATACAAGTTGTATCACTCTTTATAACCCATGAAATCTTTAATAGCTTACCATCTACACAATCATGTGCACAAGCTTATTTTTAAACAGCTTATTATCATCATATGCATAACCACACGAGGCGGTTTGTGGTTGCATTAGCTACTGCAGTTCTGGAATTTTGGAGAGCTTAACTTCATATTACAGATCTTTCAGTTTTATTTTTAGCATCGTTCCTCATACCTTTATAGACTTCAAAACTGCAACAACAACAACAAATCAACAGACCAGCCAACCACAGCAAGTGCTGGCAGTAAGATGGGACCTGTAGCAGAGAGCTCTCCGATTTTCAGTAAGGACACCAAAAAGCAACTCTCTTCCATGTGAGCTGGTCTGGCACAGGCAAAAGATGACACACTTTGCCTCCATGTTTCACAACTATTTGCTCAGCAATAGATAAATGGACAGGGAGGAATAAATGTCAGCTCCAGCAGGGAAACGTGTGTCCAAGTGCTCTAAAACATTTCTGGTCTTTCTGTCCACCATGCACCATGCTCTCTTCCCCTTTCTTCCTTCCCCGGCTTCAGCTTCTGGGTCCCAGATTCCTTGATACTCTTCCTCCTGGTTACTGCATATCTATGGACACTGGATTTGTGCATCTATCATCCATCCCATCAAGTTCCTGTTAATTTTCCCATCCTCACCAACTATCTACCCTTTCTCTCCTGTCATTTTGTTCCCATTGTCCATCTTCTGTCTCCTTCTACTTCTAGACTTGGTGTCCTTTCTTTGGGTTGTGTATTTTAATCCCTCCTTCCCCTCACACGCCTCAATACTGAGCTACATCTTTGCCACCCCCTCCTCCCCATACCTAAGCCTTGAGCTTTCTGTCCCTTTCAGCGCTCCTGTCTGTTGTACACTTTGGTAAATTCCAAATCTTCAGCTACGTCCACCATGGCTGGACATGATCACAGTCCTTTCACCCTCTACTCTCAGAAGCTGACATCAGGAACTTCACTGCAAACATGGCTCTTCTGATCTGGAGCATGGGTGGTACACTGGGAAGGCATAAAGGTAGCTATTAAATCAAAAATCTTGACTGAAATTAATAGGCCTATAATGTGGTGAATATTTTAACAGATGCAAAACCACACAAATCGGGGAGAAAAAAAGTCCACATTCTTGAAAAATTCCTATTTTTAGATTTCCCTCAAAACTCAGCACAAAATAGACCAGTGGCATGCAAACTTTTTGATGAATCTACAACTGTAAAAGGGGTTCACAATGGAAAACGTCAGTTGATCTATATTTATAAACACTCATAGAACATATAAATTAAAACATTAAGGAACAAAATCGCCAAATGAGCTTAGAAAATATTTCATGCCAGCAACACTAACACTAGGGTCTTGACATCTGCAGATCAGCACTCTGTTACAGCTATACTTTTAAAATAATTTCTCCTAGACTATGCTATGTCATTGCTGCTTCTTTACTTAATACCCTTTTATGCCATTGCCTCTTTAGTTAACACCCTTTTATGCCATTCTTGCACTACCATACCCCAGAACTGATTATTTGTTTAATTACACAAAATAATTTCACTGAATTAGTATTACAGAGATCCAGGAATGGGTAAGCAACATGCAGAAACTTGCAACCTAAGAGCATAGTTTCAGAATTTCAGATTTTCTCAAAAATTCACCACCAAACCTCAAACCAAAAAAAACCCCAACAAACCCTACACACAGAGTACTCTCATGCTGCTAAAAGTCACTAAAAATAACAAGTAAAATAAGACAAGTTTAAGACATGATGGAGAGAACCCCCAACTTTTCTATGGAGCAAATAACTGATTTACAGGCTTAAACTACTTTTAAACACTTTCTAAACAATGTTTTAAATTTAAAAACATGGGAAACTTAGAAAATAATAAGCCCCTATGAAAATATATATATATACTGTATCACTATTTTTGTACATTACTGATATATTTCTAAAACATACAAAAATGTATTTAAAGTATTAAAAATCCATTTGCAGTTATAATGCATGATTTACTTAAGAACAACGGAGTGAAACAAGTATATATTTATCAAACCTTTTTTTCCTGAGGGAATAACTCAAATGTTGCATCCTGCTGTCAATGAAATATTTTTCCTATTAACATACTGCTGCTCAGTTACTTTACTCTTGGACACAGATGGATATAATAATAAATCTACTTTACAAGACCCAAATATGTTGAGGTTTTTTTCTGAGAGAAGTCTTTCACAGTCTTTGATCAAATTTTCAAGATGGGGAGTAAAACTCTTAACAAATTGCCTTTGTTTTTATATCCACAATGTCCGTGACTTCAAAATAAAGGGAGAGCAAAATTCACACCACCAGAAAAAACATTTTCTCTAGAATACTTCAACTTCAGTAGCACTACTCATACCAGAAGCTAATGCTGGGATGCTGTGATTTCGAGTGAGATCCTGCAAAGCTGAGAAGTGCTGGAAATGACAGCCTGGTCTCTCTTGCAAAGCCGAAACAAGCACAAAATATGAGAAAGTCCATTCTTGTGTATGACCAGTCGTGCTGATTTCCAAGAGTTTTGAATACTGGAGATAAAATACCCCAAGATGTTTCCCCAAATTCATCCAGACTGAATTCAGAGACTAGTGATATTGAGCAAAGAAAGCGCTTCTGGTATTACACTCACATCCAGATGCACTAGACTTGCAGCAGTCACTTGAGACAAGAAACAGACAGTCTAATGATAAGAGTCAGCCAGCCCATGTTAGGTACTTAATTGAGTCTAACATGTAGCTGCTAATTAATAAAGCAGTTCTATCAATTAACTGGAAAACGTAGACAATTATTTTCAGAGGCTTTATTTAAAATTACAATGCCAACTGCCTCACTATATAGTCACACTAGATTTCTGTAATTAACACACGTAAAAGTCATTTATGTATTTATCTTCGTTAATTCTTAAAGTCAAATATAGCCTGCATTAAACACACACTAATAAATCTTCTCAAAGACCTGGGACATCCTTTGTTATGTCTTCCACAGTTCCCATGGAACTGGATCAATATCTCATAGAAATGATCCATTGTTTCCCAATGTAAAAGTCAATAGAAGACATGTTTCAACCTAGAGAAAGTTAAACAAATGTAAAGACACCCCATGCATCAACTTAATTGCCTTTGTCCTTCATACCCTGGGTTTCCTTGAGTTAGAAGATCACTCTGCATGCTATTGGTAAATCTGCATGCTATTACTGCTATCAAAAACATCTGGTTGCTCTTTCAGATGTGGTAGGTCATACTGTTAAGCAAGAAAGTAATTCTATGCCCATAAAAAAAAAATTAAATAAAAAACCCCATGGTAATCATGTTTTATCATGACAGAAAAAATAATTCAGTGTATAAACAATGTGTGTTTAAATCATTCCAGTCAAGCTTCTAACTAACCACATAAAGGAAAAACACATGTGTACCCTGGCATGACAGACAGCCTTCACATTTAAGTGGCAAGCAGAAAATTCAAAAGCTACCTATTGACTATTTATATAGAAAGCTTCACAAAAATGCTCATTATCTCCTTGCTCTCAAATCAACCCACTTGAGATGCCAGCAGTTAAGAACTTAAATCCTCGCAGAACGAGATTTGTGTTTTACCATTTATGCAGTTCAAGGACAGGCTGGCTCATGTGGTATGTGGGAAGAATGCACCACGAGACTGAAGTTTATTTTGTACAGAAAATATATAATTGCATTGGATTTCAGTTACTTGCTGGCACATGTCCTAAGCACTGAATGCTAACATACTGTACGATCCCAAAGTTCAAATAAAGACTAGTACTCCATAGAAGTGACAATTTATATATATAATACTCATATTTGTGGTACAGACCTGGCACACATGCCTGTGTTCCCTATAGCTCCCAAGGCTGGAGCCAGCCTCTTAGATCCTTCCCTCAATTGAATATTTATTTAGGCATTTTATCATAATGATAGGATACAAAATTGCTTTTCTCTATCTTAACGAAACTTCTGAGTAACAGAAAATCATTAAAATATAGTCTATGGATCTTAACCAAGCACTAGGCTTTCAGATCTAGATAACTGACAACCTGGGATTGTCCAGCAAATGCTGAAAATAAATGCTTATTCCTTAATTTTGTGTTTTGAGAATAAGGACATGTCATACTCTCTCTCACACAAAATTGAACTCTTTGGCATTTTATTTTAAAACAATCCCTTAGCTTAAGAGTATTTTTTAAAGTTAGGTTGTGAGCACAGCACAGATTACAATGCTACTCATATCTGCAAAGAAGAAATGCAGAAATAATTAGGCAAGGAAGTAGTGAACTCATTAAACACTATTTTGATTGTTAAGGACTAAATCAAGTGAAAAGGAAAATCCATTTGATTTTTACCTTAGTTACTATTGGAAATTTGTTTCTTTACAAGAGATTGCAAATTCACAGTTACTTTTCATTTTGCAAAGGGATGATTTGTCAGTGACTGAATACTAAAAATTCTTTCAATATATTATTTTTATCTGGGTGCAAGGAGAATTTTCTGTGGACTGTGTAAAATATAACACAAATTTCTTATCAAGGTACTTACTGAGTAAAGACTTTTTTATTTTATAGAGTGTGTCTCTTTTTTTTTTTTATTTTAAAATTAGGAGTACAGTTTTCACATACATTCTTTTTTTAAGAAAGCATGCATTTGTGTTCGTTGATGGCTGAAGAAGGTTTCTCAAAAGGTATACTTGCGAAAGACCGTTCGACACAAAAACAACTGGACCCATTTGTATGTTTCACAAGGTGCGCTTCCTACCTGGATTATCTCAGTGTTGTTAGACAGCTTTATAAATTACCGACAGCAAAGATTACTGGTCTTGCCAATGGGAGCTTGAAGCCAAAACTCACAACTTACCCAGTCAAGTAAAAAATAGGGAGGATTTGTGAATGTTTCTAAAACTTTTAACATGGACACAAGGAAAATAACAAGGAACCTGTTCTAAAGTTTCCTGAGTCTCTAGGGAGCCTGCTTATGAGACTCCCTGAGCCAACATTATTTAGTTCTTTCACTCAAACACTAAGAGTGTTGAAAAGTTCATCAACCCTTTCCAACTAGATGCTTATTTTTATCTCAGAGGCTGTCTAAAATGTTATTCAGAGGATGTGTAAGTCTCATTGCAAGCATGTGAGTTGAAGAATATATATGATTCACAAAGGGATGGCCTTTCAGAAGCAAGTTCTGCAAGGTCTTCAGAAAGTGTTTTCAGTACTAAAGAACACAGAGACTTAAAGATGTACAATACTAAGCAATATGCATGAACTACAATTAATTTGGAGAGTTTCTCTGAAAGCTTTATTAAAAATATTTTCTTGAGGGTATCAGGAAAAGTGCTTAGCACTACCAAGAGCTTCAAATCAGCAGGCAAACATTTTTACTGATTTTTGATACTGTGGAATCTAAAGATGCAAGAAAAAAATTGTTTCTCAGGGCTAGATCTGAGTGCTGATTTTGATGACTGAGTGGAAGCTAATTCTCAATGTGGATGGAGATCTCCTTTTTGAAACTTAGAGTTTCTTTGAATTAATTTATTATTGCTATTTAATTCCAATGCAATACTGACACTAACTTGTGTTCACAGTTTTATTTGAGTTCCTGTTTAATATAATTAACACTATTTTAGCTTTTTCATGATCTATTGGTAATAGTTTTGTTCAGTGTATGATGAAATTTGCAACACGCATGTAGCAAGTTATCTCAAAAAGTCACGTGGGCTCATAAATTTGGAGACAAAAATTTTTGAGACTGTCCAGCTCATAACAACTTCTCTGCTGCCCTGAAGGAATTTCCAGCACTTCAAGTATGCCATGCTGCTCTTCAGCCTAAGACGATTTTTCTTTTCTGTGCTTTTTTTTTGTTTGTTTTGTTGGTTGGTTTGATTGCCTTTTATGGAGAGGCTGAAGAAAGTATTTTAGAAAGCCCACGTAGACAAAATATCTGTCAGCTGTTGTGTGTGTTGGGTTATTTTGATTGATTTTTATTTTTTTTCCTGTGGACATTTAAAACCAATTGAGTAGGAGTTAACTGCAAAAGAAGAGAATATTTTCATTTTTGTTCTCTTTTGGTATTTTTCCCATGACAATTTTCAAAAAGATTCAGTTGAATATTTTTTATCTTAGTATTTGTTAAAGACTTATTTATGAACAAATAATAATTCAAAATCAAAGCTGAAAATAAATTCTCAAACCTCAGGGCGTTTCTCCACTGCCAGCAGATAGGAATTTTAACAAAGATAAGCAAACCAGAAAAGAAGTGCAAGGCTGTGAAATAGCAGCCCATGCATTAGAAGTCCCATGGATACCATGCCCAGTAAAGTATCAGGGCTCTGGTAATACCTGCTTCAAATAAGGTGACCAAAATGGGATATGCCCAGAGAGGTCTATTTGAATATACATTTTCTGCTACTGTAGGGAAAGAAGAAAAGCATTTCTGCACAGATATAGAAAGGAATACACGGTGTTTATAAACCTGCTGATAGGAACAACAGCAACTAGGAGCAAGGCTTCTCATTATCTGCAGCACCACGGCAATGGAAAGGGACACAGACAGTGAAGCCTTTCTGTTGATTGTCCAACATGCACACACAGAGTCATTCATGCAGACGTGAACAAGTCGCTTGAAAAATAACAAGATTCTATTTCATTATCAGTTACTATTTCATTTTCATGAAAACTGGGGGAAATAAATAATCTCAAATATTACAATGAAAAAGAAAGTCTGAGAAGAGAGAAAAAGAGAAAAAGAAGAAGAGAAGAGAAGAGAAGAGAAGAGAAGAGAAGAGAAGAGAAGAGAAGAGAAGAGAGAAAAGAAAAGAGAAGAGAAGAGAGAAAAGAAAAGAGAAAAGAAAAGAGAAAAGAAAAGAGAAAAGAAAAGAGAAAAGAAAAGAAGAACCCCTCTTGGTTTTCCTGAAATTCAGGACTCTAGAAGGAAATACAGCAGATTAAATTCTCTGGATCATGATTAAAGGGAAAAGCACTTCAGTGGTACCATGATGGGGACCTACTCCAGAGCACCAAATTAGGAAGATGAGCCTAGCAAGGTTGTGGGGTTTTTTTCTTGTTATGGTATTTTTTTTTTAATAAGCATTCATCAGAATCCTCCCTTACGCTGCATTTGAAAATAATGAGAAGTTTTAAAGGCTATCATTTCTGCAGTTCAGAGGGGAATACTGTAGGAAGAATCCTTGGAGTGCACAGTGAGAGATCACTGTCACTAGGAAAGCAACCAGCAAAGCACTTTTGGAGCTTTGCTTCCCACCAGTTGAGAAGAAATCATTAAGATTGTAAAAGTGAATAAATTTTGTGATCTTTAAAAAGGTAAGGAATTTGTGCAGAAGAAAAAAAACCAAACATTTCTAAAAAAACCCACAAAACAACTAACAAAAACAAACAAACAAACCCCAACACAAACCAAATCAAACAAAACCCAAAACAAGAACAAAGCAAACAAGACAAAACAAAAACCCCCAACCAACAAAAGAACAAAACAAAACAAAAGCACCCCGATCTTAGAGAAAATAACGAAGAAGCCACGACAGCAAAAGGAGTCCAATAATCATGGAATCACTTGAAGGAATAATACCAACATCAGGAGCAGAACTAGCTCAATACAGGGGAAGGAGAAATGCAATTGAAGACTGACAGCCAAGTCATCAATGTTTCATTTTCTGGAAGAAGTGAACAATCAATGGAAACTTGCCTATAAGTAACTTAGCAGCGACAGAGCACCAGGAAGCACGAAAGACAAAATTGGAAACACAGAAAATTTAATGCAAACAGCCAAGTATGTAAACCAGTTGAGATCATTCTGCAAATATCTAGCCCTTAGTACTTATTATCTAGTACGGAGTACTCACCATTCCAGAATACTAGGAAAGACTTTGCTACCATTTGGCTCTATCAGCAAATGATACCAAGGCAGCTAAGGTGGTTTTTTTTTAACTAAGTTCTACTAAAAATAAACTCAAGTAAAACCCATTGGAACAAATTATCAGTTTCTGTAGCATGAAACCTAGATGTTATGCCAAAGAGGGAGAGGGCAGACAGTCTAGTTATAGTATACACTATGTTAATTAACTTCATCCTGGAGTACTTACAGAGCTATCTGAGGCTATCTCATTGCCAGAAACAATTATTTCCTGCGAATTAATGGAGTATGGATGAAGTTCCACAAAAACTAGGAAAGGGCAAACACAGCATATATTTTTAAAGCAGAGGGGAGGGGAAGAGGGGCTAGAAATTATAGACCAGTCAGCTTAGTATCAATGCCTGAAAAAATACTAAACCAGAACAAATCACCTTCAAGAGAGTAGGAGAAAATACAAGACCTAAAATTTGAAGTGCTATTTATAAATTAGCACAATTTCATTTCCTACCACTGCAGTAAGATAGGTGATGAACAGCAGATGTCAAATATCTTCACCTGAGAAGGAGTCACACCAGAAAAATAGTCTAAATAAAACTATCATAAAGTGAAAACTATTTAGAAAAACATATTCTAAACAGCTAAAACTGGTAACAAAAATCTCAAAGTACTCATTAAGCATCTTCTGTTGTGTTTGTCTGGGATACAGTAATAGTCAACACTCACATTACCCTTCTAGATATAAACCAGAAACATACTCAATCTGTAGGTGACTTGGCTCCAAAGAGAAAAGAATGGCTAGTTATAGGAGACCAGGAATGGACTTCAAAGATATCCTGACAAAGTGGAAAAATGAACTGGAAAAAAAGGATCCGGTTCTGAGCGGACAAGGAAATGTCTCCACACTGAAAGCAGGATAAATAAGTGTAGGGAAACAGGGAAAGTCAACCAGTTAAAGACTAGCTGTGCAGATGATAAGGTGGATATGATCTATCACAGGGGTCATAGGAGAGGACAGTGTACAAGCCTGGCTGCTGTTTGAAAACCAATATCATTTCACTTGAGGAGTTAGCAGGGTCGGCCAGAGGCCAGGCTCAGGTGCCTTTCCTACTGCTTGCTACAAAATGCCTCCACAGGTCAAACTGGTGGAGAACCTAAGGTTTGGTTGTCATGGGGTTTTTTTTTGTTTTGTTTTACTCTGCATTACGGCTTTTCTTCTGAGCACCTCTGCACCTAACCAACACCCTGACATGACAGTGACCTTGATGACAGCTCAGTCTCTCAGGTTCTCTCCTTGCAGAACACAGTTTACTTCCCAGAGTGGAGTATTTGGCTTAACTTAAGCGTAGCTGTGGGGAGAGATGAGTTAAATTTAATGGCCAGAGAGATATAGATGGTCTGTTTAATAGTTCTTTATAACTCTACAGGCTATTACACAAGAAAGTCAAACGCTCTCAAAAGGGACCAAAATTGGACCGGGGGATGTGGGGCTAGTGTGACTTTAAAATATCTTTTATTTCCCCCAATTCCATGCCATTTCAAAGGCCAGAGGTGTGCTGCTGCATGCCACTGCCAACAGCAGAACCTTGAATCTCTGCAACGCAGTGTCACAGCTCTGCACTTCTCAATCCCAACCCTACTTCACCTTATTCGTGTACTTATGCCAAGATGTGCAAGAGGTCTCTGGAAGGTGGTTTATGGCTGTCTACCACAGTGAGTGGCCTGAAGAAAAAACAGGGGTTTACCTTCTTTATGTAGCTATAAACAACTTACTAAGTGTGAGAGAGAGTAGCAAGGCTTTGATCTTAACCAAAGGTTTTCTCCAGTCTTATCCTTGAAACACACTACAGAGTTAAGGCTGACCATCGTATCCTCCAGAACTTAGCAGCAACTTGTTTTCCTGATATTCCTGCTGCTGTTTCAATTCCATCTCTGTTCTGATTGCTACTCAACCAGCAGCATTTTCTCCAATTCATCTCTACAGATTCTGCCCTCAGAATACTCCTATTTGCCTCTAAACTCCGCTAAAAGAAAGTAATTTCACATTTGGATCTCTTAAAATACGTTAATTAACACAGCTGTAATATTTGAGAGGCTAAAACCACCATCATGACTTATCCTATCATAAAATCTTTAGTATTAATTCTTCTAGTGGAAAAAGACTTTTCAAAAATGACGTTTACAAACAGCATTATCAACTACTTAGATATATGTTTTTAAAGATCCTTGTTATTCTTAACACACCATATAATCCCAAAAGAATTTACAATCATCAATACTTCCTCTCACTTTCCTGTGTGATCCTTCAGTGATTTAGCTGAGGACCTTATTCAAAATACAGATTTTCTCCTCCTCCCCTCCCCCTCTAAGGAGAGGGCTGATGTCCTTCCCTGATTCAGAAAGTGCAATGCATCAGTACGAAGATGCTGAGATAAGATACAAAATATGCACAACAGTACATTTATTATAGCCCATATATCATTGTTATAACAATAACTGGGTGTTACGCTAAACAAACATTCTATGTACATGGATTTGCTGATTTTTTTTTCCCAAAATATTATCCAAAAATAAAAGTAACAGAATCACATTCCATTCTAATCTTGATAAAGCTACTAACCATAGCCCAGTTCAGGTGATCAAGGACTTATCAATTGCCTTCTAACAAAAAGAAATACTACACAGGAATGATTATTTGTTTCCTGAAATAAATTTCTAATTTTATATCTATGACTTCTCCAAAATGCAAAATAGTCATAATGCAATTGGAATATTATTAATATTTACCAGAAACATTTACATTTTTATGTGTCCTTTCAAGATACGGATTTTTGTTTTAAAACTCATGCCACATAGCATCACTAATGTCAAATCATATTTGACACATGAGCTTTTAAAATACAAACATAACTGAAAGACTCGGTTAGAAACAAAATTGTTCCTTATTCCCTGTTTAAGCTGAATATATGCCACAATTAATACTTTATACTCAGAGGACACAATGTCTCCACTAGAACTGTACTGTTGAAGTAATCTGATTATAAAAAGAGATGTTAAAAAAAAATAAATTAAAAATATATCTAAAGCCTCAGCACTGTATAACCGCTTGTTTACCTGTCTCTGAATGCAACGTATGGAGCAGAAACTGAAGAAACCCAGCAAACATAGCAGCATCGGCAATAGAATGGTTTATAAAAGCACAACTGGCATCTAGTAGGTTGCTGAATTCCAGCCTGCAACTGTGGCAAAACTGTAACGCAAGCAAAAATCCACTTCAATGTGAAGGAGCCGACATCAAAGAAGTCCCAAAGGTCCTTGCGTCCTGATTCTACGCCAAATTATTCTGCAGCGTCAAACGTTCAACACCGGTGACACCAAACAGTGGCTACGAGAGCTCTTGTCATTAAAACGAATCTCTGCAGTCTAGTGCAAGCATCGATTACTGCATTAGTTCCTACACGCTGGCTGCAATGACAAGGAGTTTCAGTCTCTAGAAGGAGTTAATGATTTCAGGAGTCCAGAATTAACAATCCTCAGGAAACAAGATGTGATAAAAAAAAAAACGCTCCTTCGTCTCCAGATAGAACAGGGAAGAGGTTGTTCGGTGCTTTAAAGCCCACAGTAGACACCAGCTCAGGGACCTAAGTGATCAATACTACTGCTGCAGTTATTATTTAGATTCAGCAGCAGTGCGCAGCACAAGTTTTACTGAACTGCATAAATGAAGCAGTCCTGTAAAGCAAATGTGGCTGGTTCAAGTTACGTAAAACTTCCCAAGATGTAGATCTACTTCTAGCACACTGAAAACACAACAGCCCTTGAAAAAATTTACCATTTTTAAACACATGATTGGGATGATTTAGTACTATTCTTACATAATAAATGTGTGCATGGGAATGTAATTTTACATAAGAAAAATGTACTTTAAATAAAACACTGGCAATTGCATTTTGTATTCCAAATTCCATATTAAAGGTGAGAGAAAAGCAGAACCTGTATACCAGTGTATTTGAGAATGCCATATGATTAAATAATTACAGCTAATGAAATTTGCTAAAGAATTTAACCTAATTTAATCATATCCAAAACACGTAACAGTAAAACTAACTGATAGAGAGATGGTCTTCCTCTGTAAAAGTGTATGTTTCTCTGCAGCATATCTAGATACTGCAGGACTTCAGAAATACAAAAAAACCTGCCTGCTTAGAAACTAAAATGTGAGAAAACAAAGCGCACAAACAGAAGCCAATAAGGAATAAAATATAAATAATTAAGCTAATGAGAGCTTACAGTTCATTCCTCTGTAGTAATATATAGACCTATTAAGAATATTGAAAACACACCTTTAACCAAGTTCTTTCCCTGTAAATCTGGATCACGTGAGCAAAACCAAGGTACTGAATGCTGCTTTTCACACACTATCTCACCCGTCAGTCAACAGCAAAAGCCACAGCTGACATCCTTGGCCACTGCTGACTTTCAGTGTCCCCAGTAGTACAGGATTAGCAGAAAGAAAACATAACTGTCTACATCTGCTATTTTCACCAACATGTCCTCCTTAGGAGATAATTCTTCGAAGGAGGACAATGTCGAGGCTTTGTATACTCCAAGAGACACTGATCACCTGGACATCCACTGACCAGGTGTCCTGGTTTTACTGGAATAGAATCATAGAATCAATTTTCTGTTCAGGAAAGCTAGATTTTTGTCAAGACTGCAGCACCCAATTCAGTGAAAACAAAGTTGATAAGACAGAATCATTGAAGTTTGCCTTGTGCTAAAGCTAGGAGCTAGGTACATAAGCCAGGGCAGCTGACCCAAGCTGATCAACAGAAGTAATCTATACCATAAATAGCACACTCATTATAAATTAGAAAGTTTACTGGGGACAGTCTCATCTCCTCAATGGTCACCATTCCTTGAGGGTCTTGCTCTGCTCCTGAAGCCCACTCTCCTGTTTTCTGTGACCATCACACTTTCACTGGAGCTGTGCTGCTCGTAGTGCTTGACATCCAGCATTCACTACTGGGAGTGCACAGCTCGTGATCACTACATGGGCTGAGCATAACTTTGTCTACTTTGTATTAGTATCAATATTAGGGGGGTGTAAAAGCCTGGCTATTGTGTGCCTCAAACCTTGTGTGGTGATAAGGTCTGGAAAGACCTGTCTGGAGGGGACAAGTGTTGATTGCTTTTAATGTCTCTGTGCCCTCCCTTTGGCTCCTTGCAGACATGCTTTAACAAAAGGAAGAGATAGGTTCTGCATAGGTGAGACTCTTGTCTTTTCTTTAGTTAAGTGCTCCTGCTGACTGCACCATGGGGGAGGTGGATGGCAGGCATCACACTACTTCTAGCTCATGGGGCTCAGGCAAATCAACACCACTTCCTGTGGAAATTGTGAATGCCACCCAGATATCTCAAGGGAATAAAGGGACAGAAAAATAATGATCGTGGTGCACCCACCACCAAAGAACTGAAGACTTGGACTGCTGCAGTGAGATGTCGCTGGATCTATGGGTGGTGAGAACCTCCTCTCTTTATCTCTCTCTCTCTTACTCACTGCCTCACTCCCTTTATCTTTTCCTCTTCTCTAATCACTCTTTCTTCCACAAAATTTAGTCGCGCTGTAAAATAATTGCCTACAAAACACTTTTATCCATACTGTTTGTTGATTGTTCTATTAGGGAGATCTAATAAATTGTTTTGCTATTGTTCCTCTGAGTCATTGTCATGACTCTGCCGCCCCAGCCACCCTGCCGCACAGGGGCAGCCTCTTTCAGGGGATCACAACGATTTACCTCCCTCATTGTCCACTGAGTGGGACGAGACAGGGGGTTATTAATATTTTAGGAAATGTGTTTCCATTTCAACACACCGGTCTCCTTTCTATTTCCCAGCTCCCTTTGTTGGGGGCAGGGTGGGGTGGTGGTGGCGGTTGGTGTCATTGGATGATAGAACAACTGACTAAACAGAGACACTAGGGAACATACACCCAGCTTTCTCCTCAACATTTCTTGCAAAAGGGACAAAAGACAGACTGTGCCAACCACCCGCTGCTTCCACAGCACATTTGCTCTCCCATTGACCTTTCTGCATTATTCCTTAAAGGATCTCCTCCTGTTCTGTCAGGGCTGGCATTGAGGGCTTTGCTTCACTTAGAGAACATACCTCACCTGGGTATTGAATGCTCACCACACCTTGCAGCACATACTAAACAAGGGAGAGGGCTTTGCCACAACTCAACTCACCAGATGAAAAATACTTAACTCACTACAACCACAGAACTTTTAAAGAAGACTGCACTACAGTGAGGTGAGCGTTCAGGAGCCAAGTCAAGTATGTTCTGAAAGTGAAGCAAAGCCCTCAACGCCAGCCTTGGAGAAGAGCAATAGAAGAGCGTTCTGAGGTCAGGAAGGGAATTTTGCAGAAAAGAACAGTGCCACTAACTCCAATGTTCACTGCACATCCCTAAGGGTGGTTTTCATTCCTCCCAGCACCAGTCTAACAGACCCTTCCTGGCTTCCCAAAGGGCCATCTGAGAGTTTGAAAATCAAACACTGGTAGTTGGTTTATTTACTTTTACATCCATTAATAGTAGCAAGGTAGTAAGAAATTAACTGGAAATTTGGAGTAGCAAGGTAGTAGGAAATTAACTGAAAATCTGGTTACCATTTCCTTGTCCTGGTAAAAATATGTAATTAAATAATAATACACTTTCAACCTTCAGTTTGGATAACATTGCCTATATAATCTCAGGAGGTTTTTACCCTTCCAAATTATTTTACTGTCACTCTCCTCTGAGCACACTACACCATGCATCTGATACTTGGATTCTGACAATCATATTTTAGCTCCTTCGTAATCTTCCTGCTAATAATTGTTGTAGATCTTAATCCATGTATGATACTCCTCTATTTATAAATCTTTCTATTATTAGAAAAGAATGAGATTGAACAATCTGACACAGCTATCTAACCCTACCAGCTGAAAAATGCAGCTTTTCTGTAAACGAAAAGGTTTATAACAATTTTCTCAAAAGAAGCACAAAACGAGCAATTCAAGGAAAAACAAAACAAAACAAAACAAAACAAAACAAAACAAAACAAAACAAAACAAAACAAAACAAAACAGCTATGCTTTAAGGTGGAATTTAATTTAGGAAATGAGAGAAACAACAGAAAATATTCATGTTATGGTCTCCAGACCTGAAAGCCAAGTTACAACGGAGAAGAGATTCTAATAAAGTTGCCAGAGTCTTAAATACAATATTAGGTATTGTATGTGACATTTTGTACTGTAGCCCTGTCTGCCTCACTTTGAGAGGTCCTGGCTATTGTGGGAGATTCACAGTGACAGGACAAGGCGAACACAACACCTCTCTTCAAGGAGGGCAAGAAAAAGGACCTGGAAAACCATAGGCTGGGAAGGCTAACCTGAACCCCTGGGAAGGTTGTGGAGCAAATTCTTCTGGAAGGCAGTCCTGAGCACGGGAAGGCCGAGAAGGTGAATGGGACCCAGCAGCATAGGCTTTACCAAAGGCAAATCATGCCTGACAAATATGATTTCTGGATCTCTAGACAACCGGAGAGCAGCACATGTTGTTATAACATATTGCAGCAAGGCTTTCAACCAAGTCTCTCACAATATTCTTGTGGCCGAATTGAAGAGATATGCACTGATTGGTGGACTATGAGGTGGGTGGAAATCTGACATAACTGTTTGACTCACATGATGGTCAAAGGACTGAAATTCAACTGGTGGTAAAATGTTAGATATGTAAAGATATACACAAAGATTTATGGGCAGGAATCAAGGCTTAGCTAGCAGCACTTCAGACCATAAAATGCTCTCCTAGGATCATAGAAAACGTGGATGTAGTCTTTTGCTGTGCATCCAGAACTAAACTGATTAGAGAAAACAGACTCGCTTCCAGGCAGGCTTAAGAACAGAGTTTGGGTGGCACTTGGCTGACTAAAACATGTCTATTCTCTGTGCACTCATGCAACGTGTGTCTTCTCTTCAGTAAAGCACTGCCCAGTAAAGAGGACTATTTTTCAGATTCTTTGGCAAAATAGTTAAAATTTTGCAAAGAGAACAGTTGACCAGTTACCATTTACAAGAGAAAGATTTCTATACATAAATATACAAGTACACAGATCTACACATACAGAAGTCATTTTCTTTTCAACAGATTGACGTATCTCAGTCTGTCATTTCTCATAACTACAGAGAAAAATCAGAGAAGGAAGACACTTGATAGCCATGCTCAGGTACAGGCCTGAACTCACAGAACTAACTGCT
Organism: Actenoides lindsayi; assembly: GCA_025331215.1. NCBI lineage: Eukaryota > Metazoa > Chordata > Aves > Coraciiformes > Alcedinidae > Actenoides > Actenoides lindsayi. Next base: position 28,765 of record WTSP01025692.1, read on the forward strand.
CAAATCTATTCCATGTTACTACCTGGGGGAAGAGCCTGCAGGCATCTAACCTGCACCTGAGTTTACCTGCCAAAACAAAAGCCAAGCAAAAAGTATTTTCTTCAAACTTGGGCTACAGCAAAACTAGGAGATTCAACCCCTACAGTGACAATGTCACTACAGCTTTGTATTTAATTCAGCCACATCATCTTATCAAAATTCCTTAAAGCAATTTCTGGGTTTTTTCCTTCCAAAACTCTTTCTCTCCTCCCCCCCCTTACAAAACAAAACAAAAAAGACAGTGCATGTCCTTAACTGATTTATGTACAGGCTGTGATTGAAAGGTTATACAGCCAAGGGTGATAGACTTCTATGTGTCACTACTTCATTCTATTTCTCTATTTCAGGATACTTTTGACAAGTTAATTCACATTCCCTCCTTTTCTTTTTCTTACTGCCTAAATCTGTGTACACATGGTTTTATTTCCAGTTCCTACTACAAGTCAGTTCCTCTCAGATCCTTTCATTGTAAGAACTTCAGATTTAAACCTAGAATTTCAAACAGTCAATTTCTATTAAATAGCATTTTCTATTATTTTTAAAATGTTATATACTATTCAAACAAACAGTAAAAAAACCACCCACAAATCTGAATGCAGGGTTTAATGGTGACCATGCTATTAGTTTAAGCATTGCCAAAAAATTTGTTTATAATCCTTATAATATTTTTCTAGGTCAAAGTAAGATTAGATCCACAATAGCACAGATAACTGAAGCCTGATAATGTGCCTTAAGTTAATATCATCATTTGTTGTCATAGACTGTTTTAAAGGAAAAGGATGTTGATAGATTAGAAGTTTAAAGGAAGCATTTGAAAGGAACTCAAAATGTAAATGGTACATTTTTTTGTTAAAGAAACAAAACTCGAAAAGAAATCTGCTCACTAGCAAAAATTGTTTTCCCAAGTGTTTCCTTTCAGTAGCTTTTAGGAATAGCCATTCCCTAAGACTTCCTTGGCAGTGCGATTGAAAACTGGGTAACAGAAGCAGATTAATCAACCTTTTGAATAAATGATTTCAGAGCAACTTTTCTGTGAAAAAGAGCCCTCAGCAGCACAAATAGACTTATTCCTAGGATTTCAGTCCAATTCCCATTCCCAGCGGGCTGTTCTGCTCTCCCACAGACAGTCTCTGCTTTAAGACAATGACAACTTCACTATTGGCAACTCCATAACTGAACCTACCTCAGTATGCTGATAAAATCCAGCATGCTACATAAAAAATTGGCAGAAACAGCAAACACCAGAAAGTTTTGCGAATCTTCATCTATTCGTATTTGTGAGTTGCTTTTGTGAGGTTCAGTTCCATCTGTAAGGGCAAGTCGCTTTTCTACTGTATTTTTAAGTCAAATTTGAGCCTGTACGGAATATCAAATTACCTGGCATCCCTTGTGTTTTGAGGTAAACTTACACCAGTTCGCTGAAGTAAAGCTCCAGAGCACAATGGGCACGAACCAGTATTACAGGTCTGAGTGACCCAGGATTTTGAGGAGTTGAACAAACCTGGCTGTTCACTAGCACTCAGCTCATAGCACTGGTTAGTATTCACTGCCTGAGCAGAGGGTTTTGCTCATCTCACAATATAGGTGAGCACTGTACAAATAAACTGCACGTGGGTTAAAGGCAGACAGCTGGGGAGTGCTGCTTTGCACGGCATGAGCTCCTCGCTCTGCAAAGCTGTCTGTCATTCCTATCCAAAACTCACAGCAGCCCGGTGCCAGGATTTGCAATTCCCACCTCAGATGTGGGAGCAGGGCTGAGGCACTCTAAGGACTGCATCCAACTGCTTCAGAAAAGCATTTCTTCTCTTGTGACACCTCCTGATAAGCTTTCACATGGAAGAGTTTGACTTTCAGGTACTTTACAAAGGCAAAGAATAAAACAAAACTCTGCAGAATTTTAGATTCACACATAGGTCTATTCACTCTCTCTTACACCGCTCTGGGATGGCTCCCTACAAGTACACATCATGACAACTGACGTATTTAAATACAACAGACATATTGGAATGCACAAATGCCTTCTAATAGCACACATACATTATAATTCATATAAACATATATATATATATATATTCACAAGAATGTGCACCACCCCCCACCCCCCTAAAACTCATATTATGATACTACAACAAAACACAGAATATGAAAGCATTCACATATTTTCTTGTATCTTTTCTTTCTGCTCCTGAACCGACATTACTGCAGCATTCCTGATGCAGAGAACGCAGTGTGCTCTCATTAAACAGGTGCCTCTTATGCATTAGATCATGGAAAAAATTAGGTTGGAAGGAGATGTGTTTTGAATGAGTAGGAAGAAAATACATGACTTCACCAGAACATCATCAAGATTACTTAAGCACAAATTTACAGTCATCTGTAAATGTGTAACTCTAAGCTTCCCAAAATTTTTGAAAATCTGGCTCATGAAGTACCTTTTTCTTCCTATGTAAATTTTTTTATATTTATTTATTTATTTATTTAGGACTTAACTCGTGGAAAGAATAACTGCTTCTGTAGAGCTATGCTTCTCAGCATAATTTCCATAACCACAACACATTCCATACACCGTCTCCGACACTGAACCTACAGGACAATGTAAATCTGCCTACAGAAAAATGCACACAGAGGTAAGATCTGAAAAAGGGGTTTAAATTACCGGTTTGAATAGGAAGGTGTGCCTGAATTTTCCAGACTCTCTCTTTTCTAAGAGAAAAATTGTCTTGCATAAACAGAGTGTAGTAAAGTTAAGCTTTGACTGCTCCATCTAGCAGCTCATTAACCACAATTTTAATGGTTAAGAACAGAGAATCATAGAATAGCAGAATGCCCAGGGTTGGAAGTGACCTCCAAAGGTCATCTAGTCCAACCCCACTGCAGTAAGCAGGGACATCATCAACTAGATGTTGCTCAGAGTGGCCTAATGGCTTAAAAAGAGCTATGTGTGGTCATTGTTGCTTCTCTGAACCACAGGGCAACAGAAATTCTTAGCACCTAGGTCTTTTGATAGCAAAACATACAAATAATATCCAAAAATAAAATAAAAAAAAAAATCATGAAAATTTAATATAGTTAGGTACATAAAAGCAGGTAAGTATTTTTACATCTTTAATTATTAGCTTGTTTATGCTATTTAGTTAAAAACTTTACTAAGAATGGCAAACTTTTAGAAATTGTTCATTTGAATTTACAGTTGAAGTCGCACTCATGTTTGAATTTACATTTCCAGTGACAAGATACCTTACATTTTCAGTAAAATAGCCAAATTAATAACAAGCCAACCATCAAAACATATAAACTGACTCATACCTATATGAAGTAAATTTCAAAGCTCACGTCTGATTCAGAAAGTGACTTCTACTCTGTGAGGACCAACTCCTAAACAAATCTAGAGTACCACTGATTTTTAGAGAGAAAAAGAAGCGTGTGTCCTCAAGTCTGCCCAAGGTTATTCCATGGCAATTCTAAGAAATACAATGAACTTTGATCCCTTAGAACACTGGTATAATAATATGACCAAGTTGCTTTAAATAGAATATTTTTCCAACAATCATTCTGAGAATAATTGATAAGAATTGAAGGTCATGTTGTACAAGAAAGAATTACCAAACTGAGGTCTATGTTTCAAAAGCTGGAACTTTAAATTCTAGAAAGCAATATATACATTATATACATATACATCTAGAAATTAACATATACAATTAAATAATAAAATGCATGTGAGTTAAAATCAGGTAAGTGTGTGATGTGCTTCATTTCTCCTTGCTATGTGTCTGAAAACATTTTGTCTTAAATTATACATATGACTGAAAAGTAGCCAAGGAATATAAGCACTTTACTTAGCCCTCTACTACACACAGCTCTCAAAACTAACTCCGTAGATACATTAAGTCAGGACCCTGGAAGCAATTGAAGCCTCAATATAATGGAAGTTAAACATATGATGAAATTCTTTACAGACCTGCACTTAGAACCAAAAAATAATCCCACACTAGTTGTGGGCCAAGTGGAGCCTACAATACACATTACTTCAAACATCCTTTTCAGCCTAATGTTCCAACACCAGCCTACCTTCCCTTTAAAATCCCTTTATTGGGATTTGGGACGTTTAGATGAGCCACACTGACCCTGCACATTTCTCAATTTGCTCAATGGACCAAGTTAAACTTTGTCCAATTTGCATATAAAGCACAGCAAATCCATAGGTCACAAAGTAAAGAATGCTGATACTTACTTTTCTAAAATAGAAAAGGTCATATTTACAGACAGGAAGCAAATGGGAAACAAAAATATTCTAAATAAAATATATTATTAGAAGTTGCTACACGGCTGTAAAGAAAGTATAATAAAATATTTAATACTGGGGGTCTAAAAAAATATTGCTGTAGGATGCTTTTACTTTGTAGCACCACAATATTTCCAAGACTTACGCTCTCCTACAAAATAACGGTGAAATTGTTCACAATTAGGAATCTCTTCACATACTAATTTTGCAGTCAGTCAAGCATGCATGAGAGAGAGAGATTTTTAAGAAGCTAAACATATAAAATTGCAGAGATTTCAAGTATTGGAACACCTAAAGTAACTAACTCAACCGTCTCAAGGTTTAGAGAAGTTGGGTGACTGCAGAGGGAGGTGATAAACTTACTAACAGGCTAGCAGCAGGTAGGTCCTAGCTGTCTACTACATGCATTAGCCAACAAATCCTCACTATTGCACAATACACTTTGTATACCCTGCTTGCAGACTTTATACGTTCACAGCGAACTTAAGCAGAAAGGACAAAAACAACTATCAAAATGAAAATAAAAATGTAAAACTCTATCCTGTCCTTACATGTCTTCAAGCTGAGGGGCAAGCCAAAATAAAACCCCCATTTCCCCTCAAACTAAAACCTAAAGACCAATGTGATCAGTTACCAGATCTATTATATTAGGGTCTTAAAAACTGGGGTGTGTGGAGGAGGCAGTAATTAACAAAAAATTAATAGAGCAACTAGGTCCCATGCACACAACCATCAAGCTGTCTTAGCTTTTAGTGGTTGCTCCATCAGTCAAAAAGAAAAAAAATAACCCAAAACAAAATAAAACCCTAAAAACTGAAAAATACCATTTAAAAAATCTGAAAAAAACCCCAACCCGAAGGCTGAAAAAGGCTGTTAAGGTCTGGAAATCTCATCTTTTTATATGAAATTTATAGCTCCACAACGTCTTAATGAGCAGTGGCAGTATACATACATGAATCACTTTGTTACCTGATAGCAAAAACAAGCAGGCAAACAAAAGATTAATTTAGCTGATTAACAGCAAATTAACGGGTAGTGAGAACAGGAGTCTAGACTCAGTTGAATGCCTCATGGTAGGCCTCCCATAGTTAGTCACAGGAGACTGCAAGAGTGCTGGAGGACAACTGACAGTAATGTAGAATTCTTCTGGGTGCTGATAAATGGAAGAAAGAGGTACCAAAAATAGTATGTCCTTGCATTAGATAAGACTATGAAGAAACTGATTTTTATTTCCAGGAATCCTCTATTTGAGCTGAGTAAGAAATTATGATTACAATTATCCTTAACTTTGCTAATCCATCCTCCAAGTTGACATGCTTTCTGGCATTGAGCTTCAACCTCCCTATCAGTAACTTAACACTCCAGGTGGGGATAACAAGCACTCAATTTCTTTCCCCCTTCAGCTTATTCTTTTCCATTTAATCCTCAGTCCTTCCTCTCTGCCTTTTTAAAATTATTTTTTATCTCACTTCCCTTCCTTGCCCTTTCCTTTCCTCTTTCCTTTTTTCTTTCCTTTCCTTTTTCTTTCTTTCTTTTTCTAGACAGCTCAACCCCAGTCTATCCCACCTTTCCTTACATATCATGTTTTATAGACCTCTTCGGCAAACTCCCTCCAGCACCTTCACAACCTTCTCAAGGTAGGATTTTAAAGGAAAATTCAGCTACATACGTTCTGTGACATCCCTATTTATATGGTTACCTATCTCAGTGAAGTGTTGCATTACTTGGCAACAATATTGCTTTTTTCCCACTCATGCTCAGCTTATTTCATGCACGTATGCACTTCACATAATTCCATAGACACAAACCAGATTTCTTACTGCCCAACACTAATTTAACAAGCACTTAATGACAACTGCATAAGCACTGTAAATGATTTCAGCTACTCAAAAGCACTGAATGTTAGCACTGACAAAAATTCTGAAGCTACAGCCATTTTAGATTGTACTTTCATTAAAATCTGAACCAGATGTTGATCTAAATTATTGCACAAGGACTAGAAGATACATTGGAACTAATTTCCAAGAACTAGTAATCTTCCTAGGAAAGGTACTTGATTTTACATTCAGTTAAATCTCAGTCACATTTTTGAACAAATTCAGCTCTCTTTAAAACTCCATGCCCAACTCTCCACACGAACAGATGTTAAAATATGCCAGCAGATGTTACTGTACAACTTAACTTGTCTACACTCCATATTTAAAATATCCCAGCGAAAAAGTTGAGCTAAAACCATATAAAACCAGCCTCCTCTTCTCTATAGCCTTTTCCTGATGTTTTCTCTCGGTCCATTTTTACACCTTACTGCACATGTGTGGTTTGTCTCTTAGCCCACGAGGTACTTTCCTTGCCAACAGTGCTACAGCGCTTGGAAAAAATCACTGGGTCAGGGATTTAATTTATGCTCTCCTTCCCCGGGGAGCACCCCCAGGCATGAGCACCCAAAGTGGCACTTGAAACACCAGAGGAGGATGGAGAAAGAGGTTAGATCCTCTCCTCTTGGAGCCAATCAATACACTCACCTGTGAACCATAGCATTAGGTTCTCCTTCTGACCTCCAAGTTCTCTCCTCCTGGCCACAGCCCCCCTGCCTCACACCTGCGCATACACCAAGATTCCAGCAAGATCCCTGTCCCTAGCACTTTCTAACCAGAAGGGTGATGTCATAAGAATGAAATGTAATTGGGTCACTCTGTTCCTCCCTGTACTATAAGAAAGACGTTATGAATGAAACAACCACATCTTCGTGAAAGAAAACGGAATGTCATCTGAGGAGGCTCCAACTCTATTGTGCTCTCCTAACTACCCAGTAAATCTATTTGCACGCATATAAAATGAGTTTTACTTAGCTTTTTACCATTTTGCTGACAATATGTGACTACTAGGCATCTTTTCAAGCCGAAACAGTGTGAACAAAACACGCATTTAGGCAAATATGAACGAGTATGCAAAATGTAAAGCTATTAGCAAAGCTATTTACTTAAAGTACATGAGCAGCTTCCAGTACCTCCTCACACTGTTCCAACTTCCAACACTATTTTATCTTCCAGTTTCAAAGACTGCATGACAGAAGTCTAGAATAGCTCTCTTATCTGTCACAGGATAAAAGAAGTTACATACAACCTCATCTGAATACAAATCTACTAGTTCTACACAAAGACGTGCTTTTAAACTCTAAAGAAAGTCTTTTTTCTCAAATTTGCTCCAAATCTAATTTGCATTCTTCATTGGATGGTAGTAGGCAGAAGCTACTCTCAGTTTAAAATGAGGTCTGGATCACATTTGAAATATGTTTATGATTTTCTAGCAAGTCTTTGAAGTGAGTACTCATGCAATTTATGCCTCCTAAGAGGACTCCTGTTGCCTTGCCAGGACAGTCTTGTGACCAGAACCTCAGTCCACCTAATGTTTAATTATTACTGATTTCAGAATAAGGAGTCCTACAGCTTGTATTAATAATAGGATGAAAATGATTATCAGCAATCACTAATAGTCTCCTGTAAAGGGTGTAGATTTTATTTTAAGAAATTTAATATTACCTTTTTGGACACTGCAGAATAGTTCTTTCTCTAGATTTACTCCACCATGGAAACGACTTGACACAATTTGTTTTTATAGCTTGACATAAATTTTATCCCAGTGGACTGCAAAAGACAGTTTTTTGAAAGAAAGTGTCTCCAGTGCTTGCAAATTATTTTGTTAATAATTTTGAAGAAATCCGTATTAAATGGTTACAGTAAATAGCAGGGGATGTACTACCTAAATTAGCTTTCTTCATATTTGTGAATATCACTTTCAGAAGGTTTTTTGTTCTCATAAGACAAGATATTGGAATCCTAAGCAGTGTTTCTAGGAAATGCATATGTTAAAAAGTAACTTCTGCACAGTGTCTACTTTGTATGTCTTTTTTTGGCTATTGATTTTCAATAAAGTCTTACCTGATCTACTTATACCTTATATTTCCATGGAGCATCATTTTCTTTTAAACATCCCTGTAAACCATCTTCCACAGAAAACTTCTATTTCAGTTGTACAATGTAGAATTGAAAATAGTACACCTTTATTACTCAGCTGCTGATTGCTTTATATTTGTAATCACCAAATGTGAACATTAATTTCAAGATCTTGGTTTTTCCTGGTAAGGCTGTCCAAAATTAAAAATGTTATTTGCAAGAATTCTATCTTCTTAGCTCCATTTATATTACTCTGGCACCAGATTTCTGACTAAGCTGATATGAAAGGAAGAGAGGATGGATTCCAGACCCTCCTGGGTTTGTAATCTAAAGTGCTACAACTAGGGACCTGTGCAGTATCTCTCCTAAATTACAAGCAAAGCACTGAAGGAACGGTGGATGAAATTCCGCTTGTAACACTGCTGCTAAATTGAAAAGAATCGGATTCTGACCTTGGCTATAATAGGTGCATTTTAAAATTATTTGTATATATTTTTTAACACTATACCCTTTTACTGTAGCATTTTTTTCTTTTAAAATACTAAAGGATTTCAAAACCACTTTCTTAGGTAATAAAATTTCCTGCCTTTCCATCTCTTCTTATGAATAATTCTAATAATAATTGGTTACTTTACTACCAAAAAAGCTTCTGCTTTCTCATTTGTATTCACATTTCCTAGCTCTTTTTCTGTACTATACTGCCAGCTTTAAAGGCTTTCCACTACTTTTCCCATGACAAGGATTGTAAAAGTCATATCAAGATCAGGCAAAAAACCATTAACAGCTACATCTCACAGCTATTAAATGAATAAATACATTTCTGCATTAATGTCTTGCATAGTCATGCACATACATATACATATATATGTGTGTATATATATTCTGATTAATAATATGGTGCTAGCTTACTGACAAGTAGAGATAAGGTCTCAAGGAATGCTGAACAATGTTGACCAAGTATTGAGTTGTCAGTGGTCAGACAGGTCCTTAACATACTCCTATTTATAATTTTTATACAAATGCAGTGAGGTAACACTGTGATATGATAGACATCAAGGCCTCCACTGTCTAAAGAGGGAGCCTACATATCTGTCTTGGAGGTAGCCAAGAGCTTGATTCAGTTATTAAGAAGATAAGCATTTAGCAACATTTGAAATTCTCCAGAATTCGTAACACTGAAGGAAAAAAAGTCCAACCCTTAATGGACTAACAGTGCAATGGGAAATTGGTCTAAAGTTCAGATCAGTTGTCATAAGCCTGAAAGCAATCATCAAAAGGTTTTGACTTACACAGGACCATTATAGAGCAAACTATATCAACACATTGATATCAGTATCGATGACTTTCAGCATGGACTTGATTTTCACATCAGTGACCTTCCAGTTTAGAAGGATACCCCTCACTGACCATAGGAAATCTTTTCTATTTCATAAGCGACCTTAAATTCATGCACATAACTGAAAGCAAATAACAAAGATGGAAAGGAAATATATATACTACAGACCACTACTACCAACAGAGGAAGTCAGGGAAAATTGCAAAAAATCCAAATGTCAGCATAAAACATTTCTACAAAGTAAAGGAAAGAGATGTGTTCTCTTATAGAGAGACAGAGCAGTTGAGACTGGAAGGGTCCTTTGTAGGTCCCTAGCTGAAATGCCTTTACTCAACAGCAGGGTCAGTCCATTGCTCAGGGCCTTCTCCATTTGGGTTTTTAGCATCTCCAAGGATGGGGACTGTAAAATGTCTCTGAAATATATTCTAGTGTATGACAACCCCCATAGTCAAAAAAGTGAGGTGGTTATTTACATCTAAGTAGAATCTATATTAAGATTTCAGGGGTATGATCATAAAACTGAACAGAAAAGCAAGCTTCCATATTTTGAATGGAAAAGTTTGTGCTTAGAAAGTTGAAACAAGCAGCTCTTCAAATGCGATAGGAGAGAAATGTCATCTCTCTTTATACATTTACCTGGAGCTTTAGGGGACGTCAGGGGACTACAACAGCAGTTAAAGACAAACAGACAGGTTAGCATAAATGAATCAAAGACATGTCAGGAAACAGTGCCAGGAACTAAAAGGCAACATAGACAAGCCGTTGGCATTTTGAGCATGAACACCAGCAGGGAACTTTCAAGTTACAAGCACAGATAATTAAATTAAAGAGCTAAAAGCTACTCCCAAAGACATAAAAAGCCTTCAGCCCACTGTAGTGTCACTTAAAAACAAGTCAGGTTTATAAGACAGTTGTTAAGTTCTACCACAGTCTTTTCTGATGATGCTTATTTTATCTGTTCACCATTCATGAATTTGATTAACTTCTTCTGCCAGAAGAAAGGCTTTGTTTAAAAGCACATAGTGTACTACACTTCCTCCTTACTGCTGAGTGTTACCATCAACAGATGAATACAAACTGAAGTAACAGATTTTAAACAAACTTGTAAGCTTGGGAGCAAGTTCATCTAGACAAGAAGTTAGGCAATTCTCATGTCTTTCCTGTATAACACTCCTCTTGCCCCATCTCCTGTCCTCGTTAACTATGAACTCTGACAGATCCTTGATATTTTATTAAATGTAGTAAAATTTTTCATATCTTAAGACTGAGATGTCAGTAAGATTATGATGCTATATAATGGTTTTTTCAGATTGTTACAGAACTCACTTTCCATTTCAAGTCATTTGCAGAAAACTATTCTGCACACAGACAAAAGGATGAAGCAATGACCAAAGGAGTTCAGATACCATCGAGAGAATAAACCAGAATCCTTAAATTCTGTCAGTTCTCAGTGAAAGAGAGAAAAGAATGAGAAAGAAACTCATCAGCTCATGCTACCTGTAACCACCTCATCTGAGAATGCAAAAGGAAACACTGCAAACCAAATGTAAACAGGTATAAGACACTTCTCAGATGGGAAAAAAACAAAAAATACAAATAAAAGAAAGATAAGGGCAACAACAAAGGTGTATGTCTAAAAAAGAGGCAAAAGAGAGAGAAAAATACAGATTTTTTTTATTTTTTTTTTCCCCCAAACCATGGCCATGTGCATAATATACATAAAGGTCCTTACCTTTTTCACTGACACTTTCACTTTCTATCTCCACATCTTCACAGCTAGTATATTCTGGTGTTGATGCCCCTTCTTCCTCTGAGCTACTAACTGACATCTGCCTTTTCTTTCCGCCTCTTTTTGCTCTATGAGGCTTTGGAGGGGATGGCCGCACTGATTCCGACTGGTCGGAGCTAAGGGAATCATTCCTTAGCATGGTCTCCATTTTCTCCCGCTTTGCTTTTCGCATGAGAATAGCAGAGCTAGGATCAAGGCGGCTCTGTTTTTTAAAGGAATCGTGGTTCTTGTATTCTACGTGTTCTATAGGAACTGGACTATGCCTGGGAGTTGGTGGGCTATGATTAGTTAATTGTTTAGAAACAGAAATTCTTACATCACCTGTTCTGTCTATAGAGTACGACCTCTGAGTTTCCACAAGAGATTTTCTGTCCTGAGTTCCCTGTACTTGTGAGCGTTTTCCTAATTTATTCTCAGGTACCTCCGCTTCCTCCATTTCTGTGTGTGGCAAAGCTACATCACTGTGTCTTCTCTCATGCCGTGCTTTAGAAACTTTCGCATGCATGCGCATCTGCTGTTCCTCAGGATGTGGTTTTACGGGGTATCTTGCCAGATTGGGGTCACTCCTGTAACGAGTATGATATTCATCTTCCTTCCTTTGCTTTTCATCATCAGGCTCTTTGCCTTCCTCAAGTTTCTCTGGCAAGTCTGGGTAGTCCTGTGACTTGCCTTTTTCCAGCTTTCTACCTTCATGCCGTTCTTTACGATCCCTGTCATCTGACGGTCCTTCTTTTTGAAGTGAGGATTTTGGCACACGCTTACGCTCACTCTTTAAACCTTTGCCGTTCTGGTCTGAAACCGATGGCGGCTTCTTCCTACAAGGAAAAGGAGTACAATAGTTTGAAGAATTGAATGAAAAATAAAAATGGTTGTGTACACTCTTATTGTAAATAGATTACAAACCAGGATAAGATATGGCAAAACTTATAAAAAAGTACTGGATCCATTAACATGAACTAAATCCATTAAACCTTCCAGTGGTACTTCTATTTTCCAATAGCAAACAACTTCCAGAGTCCACAAACCCATAAATTACAAATGGTCCAATTAAAAAGCAAAATCACAAAGAATATTGACATGGATAAATGCAGATTAAAATAATTTACCCACGTAAGAGGGAAGACTCAAAGTTGTCTTGGTAGTAACTGGAGCCCTATGACAGAGTGTTTGAGTACGTTCTCGAGTTTTCTGGACGTGGTCATGAGGGTTACAGACTGGCCACATAAACACAATTCACTTCAAGCACCCTCACAGTATAAATATAAACACCACCAAAAGGACTATCTCCCACAGTGACGTTACAGAAAGAATTAATATGGATATTAAAAAATGCAAAAATTATACATCCAGAAAGAATAATATTTGACCTAGTTTATCTTATTAAGACTCTAAAAAGAAGTGCCCATTTCCTAAGTATATGAAGAAAAGCAAATTGACTCCTTGAGATAAATTAACGGCATTCCATTCTCTGGTAATAAAAGAGGATGAAAAATGTAATTTATTTCTCTATACAGCCATAGTACATAACAATGAATAATGAAGCTGCCTGACAATAATGGTCTCTCCTCTTTCATCTTCTACTTTGGGAGTATAAGCAAGCTGAAGAATCATCAAATCCCCTTATACTGGGTATTTTTATTTCTCCCATCATTCTAATTGCCCTTTTGTTTACCAGTTCAGATAGGAACCCACTGATACTGAAGAAGGCTAAACACAGCTATACACTGTAATGCAGATGAACCTGCACTAGGACAAAGTCACTAGGACTTTGTTTTGTGGCACTAAATCTTCCCCTCCACAACACATACATCTTCAAATTACATATCACAGATGTATCTGACAGGACAGGCAAAAATGAGTATGATGCCTCTGTCTTCCTTTTCTCCATCTTCTTGTTTTTGGCAATAAATGGGATTTGAGCTTACCATAGATGCTCTCCATTCAGAGCCATTGGACTTCATTTGAAAGTCTCAGTGACAAGTAGGGAGCATTACTATTGTATAATTAATATAACCATCTTGCTTTTGGACAGCAAAGCACAAATAGAAAGCATTTTGTTGCCCTAAAATTGTCCTTCAGCTGAGCAATGACTCCTTTGGGGGCCTTCCCAGTGGTGGATGGAGGAAAGTCAACAGAATTAGAGGTAGGCACCATGTGGTTGTTTACATTGTACATATCAATAAAACTAACCTGAGTTTTGGTCCAATTAAACCCAGCCAGACTTCACCCACACATTAAGTTACTAGTCACTGTTCCTCATCCATTTTCCACTTCAGTAGCTATGAAAAACAATAACCATCAATCGTTCTGGCCAAGGGAGAATCTTCTGTGGCAGACTCTAGTTTTGTTGCCACAGGCTCGCTCCTCGACTGCTCTGCCATCTGCTAGGCAGCAGCCAAATGAACAGCAACTGTTTCATCACATTATCCTCTCCTGATTTGCTACTCCTCAACCCATTCACTACAGTGAACGCAGCTCAGGAATTTACTCATTTACTCAAAATATAATAGTCTGCTTTTGGTTGGCTTTATTCTTGCCTACAACTCACTCTGAATTCAAGATGGTACTACTGCTGTTCTTCATGAATGTTTACTTTGCAGGTGTAAATGAGCTCTTCTAATAGTTCCTGTTTTATTATTAAAAATAATACATTCGGACATCTGAGAGAACTCCACAGGGTGGCTTTTTTGTGGGGTGGGTCTGGTTTTTTTTGTGGGTTGGGGGATGTGTTTAAATTCTAGTACATTTTTTCATCAAATTAAAGGCCTGCTCTTTTTTCAATAACTCTAAAATACCTGCCAATTTTAAAAGCAATCTACAAGTCTATATTAAAAGCGTACACCAAAATGCATCCAAGTATGGAAATGCATTGAAAAAGGATGTATGGAAACAGCCTTAAAATACAATTATTTTTTTCCTCATTTCTGTTGCACAGATCAAATCAACGTCTTTGCTAGTGAACACTTCCACAGTCAGTAACCTCATTTTTCCTTTGTTCTTACATGCAAGGCCCAGCTGAAAGCCCTGTGTAATGATACTCAACTAGCACTGCGAATTGCAAGGCTCTGTCAAGACAGCAAGCATTACCTCTCTCTTGGAGGTTCACTTCTAGACCTTGATGAAACTTGCTTTTGGTCTGGGCCCATAGCTGGCTGTGATGCTTCTGCTCCTTTCCTCCTGTCAGGCTGCACACTGGAAGAAGAGATTTCCTGTGATGAGGCAGCTGCTGTACTTAAGGGAGTCTGTGATCTCGATCGCTCTTGCAGTCTTGCTTTCTTTTCTCTTGGTGCATCTGAGCTTCCACCAGTCGCTGTATCACTCAGTGTTCCATCCTGGCTGGGTGAGGGCTGTGGTCCACTTCCAAAAAACCACGCTCCGGATTTCGTTAGGATTTCTTGTTGCTTTCGACATAAATTGCATACCCACATAACCTAGTTGAAGACAACAAGAATAGTCAGTGCAGCTACCCCTCAGACCCTGAAATGCATGCTCGCTATCACAGAGCAGGTATGACCTCTCACTCTCCTGTAATCTGGTGAGGTTGGTTCTCATGACAGGACTCAGAACATGCTTCTGCGAGCACTGACTGCACTGGCTAGAGCCAAGCATCCTACAGGCGCATGCTATGCGAGCTTCTCCAAAATGTGCTCTCAATATACGTCAGTCCTACCTGTAGCAATCCCCCCTCAGCCCAGCCCTAGCTCTCTTCTGAAGAAACACCAACAACACGGCCATTGCTTGTTGCTGGTGTTAACGCAGTTGTGGGGGGGTGGGTTGGGGTGTTTTCAGTGGTGTGGATCACTGTCAGGACGAGCCTACCAGCCTGGAAACAGGACTTATACCTTGAGTGGCAGAGTCCTGCCCAGCTCACTTCCAACATCTGCTGCCACAGAAAGCTGACAGTATTTCTCTTTAATTTTTAAAATTAAATTATTTAATTTTAATTTCCCTCACGTAACATAACTCAGCATTATCCTGCAAATAAATTGAGCATTTACTGTGCATGGTGTTAGCTACATCCACAACAACTACTTACCAGAGATGTAAGGTAAGACCTAAAGAAACCTACTAAGAGTGAACTAAATGCACCAATGAAAAGAATGCAAAAGTACCGTATTTTGTACTACTTCAAAATGATCAGTTACCATCCCTGTGAGTTATAGCTGTAAATAATAAATAAATGAATTGTGCCTGGCAATCACAATTAAGCTGTGCACATAAGCGGTGCTTCTTAGGATTTATTCCTTTTTTTTTTTCCTTTTTTTTTTTTTTTTTTTTAAATTCCAGATACAGAGATAAACAGGAGCATACACAGTAACGCCAGACTCTACATTTTAAGTCTGTATACAATACAAGACAGTCTTATGTACAGGAGTAAATCCCCAGAGAAAAATAAAAGGTTAATCAGGACTCTAAAGTGTGTGAATATATAAGAAAAAAATAAGACAAAGACAAAAAGGAGTTCTGAGGCAGAAGAACAAAAAAGGTAAAATGCATGAAGAGTATATAAGAGGTAGGAATTTTGTCAGAAATAAAAATAGAAATGAGAGAAAACAAAACTGACAGTAAGGAAAAAGGTAAAGAAAATCTTATATTTTAATGTGGAAAGAAGTAAAACAATGGGTAAAATTTTAAGGAGGCTAAGAAGGATGATTACAGTTGAAATAAAAAATATGCTTAAATTACATTGTGTAAACACAGGAACGATGCAACAGTTGCAAAAAAAATTATACAACACTTAAAATTAAAAGGAATAGAAAAAACAGTAACTTTAGGGAAGAAATTGCAACAGGACAAAGCTCTGGCACTGAGCTCTCCTTCCCTGGCTTCGGGAGGAAGTGCATGCATGGCTTGCATGGTATGATAAAAATTTTAGGCATTTTACATACTTAACATAATTAAGATTTATTTAAAACACCCTAGATGAAACTGTCTATTTAGGTCTGAAGACTGCATCAGAACTTCCAACACCATTTCTGCAGTGTTTGACCAAACCACACTAAGAAGACATTCAACTCTTTTCCCAGTATCTGGATTGTGCCTTTATCAAAAGATGACTTCTATTTAAGAAGGATAATAAAATACCTTACAAATTTAATTAATAAAAACTAATCAACAGATACAGTTATTCGAACAATGGCACAAATACGTATTATGACTAAAAGAGATAACCCTCATTAGGAAAAGAGGAACAGCAACTTTGAAAAAATAAATGCCAGTTCTTCCCTGATTCCAAATGTCTTATTTCCTTCATCTAGTATAGCTCGCAAAAGAGAGACTCAGTTTCTCAGACTATCTGCTCTAATAGAATAGATTTTTAGTCTAAGTGTTATTATTTAAAAACCCAGCAGGACTAAAAGGAAAAAAACCTCACATTTTAAAATGTCTTTATAGATTCTGACACAATTGTTAGCTCATGAGAGAGCAAGGGTGTGCATGCACATGTCTGTATAAAATCTATAAAATGCTATAAATCTAAGTCATTCATCCAAGTATGACATTGCTTGTATTTTATCAGTTTACAGGGGAAGTAGAAAAAAGTTTTCATAAAATAATAAGTCAAGCAGAGTTTTTTTTAAAGGCAGGATAAGGAATACTAAAGTAAAATTTAAATAGTCTAATTAAATTACATATGTGTGTCTGCATGCAAGCACATTTAAATGTGTAAAGATAGTAACCGACTTCATTTACAATTTAATGTATTTGATCATTTAAAATATGTATGAAGTATGTAATAGACTTCAAGAAATTACCATTAATTTACATAATCAACTTTGATATTGCAAATCATTTTATGCAAAATATTAGGAGATCCAAACTAACAGGAATAGCTAATGCACAAATAGCCACAGAAAAATACAGAATACAGAAAAAAGAAATACTAGACATGTAAATACAAACCCACTTTCTTACAGCTGTCTTTAAACACTGTGATTTGGACACAATACATACCAATCACCACAGATCACACATACACACACACACACACACAAAAAATCTGCATTATACTCACATAGAAGCTACACTACCATCCCTGCTTAGGAACCTCTTCAGAACTTAATAAATGCTACATTTGCCTTGAGATATATTCAGTCCAAAAGGAAAAATAGGAAAAGCTTTTCTTTCTTTAAGAAGAAAAACAAACAAACAAACAAAACAAAACAAAACAACCCAAAACTTGAGGTGACAGAAGAGTTTCAATGACAAAACTGTATATTGAAAAACATTTTTAGAGAAGTATAGGGAGCAAGCAATTCAGCGGCATGCAGGAATTATATCCTGATTGAATGTACTGGGATGTGGTCCAAACTAATCTAAACTAAAGCAGGTCTGTGTAATAACTTATCTTAACAATCCACAGATGTTAGGCAACCAAACAAATGCTCTGATGAAGGATTACAGTTCTCTAATGTGGCTTCTGGACCTCCACGCGATGCATCAGTAAAATGAAGAGTTTTAGACAATTTTACTCTGGCCTGGCACTTCAAAAATAGTTTCTGTTTACTCGTTTCTGGATCGTAAGCTCTGATGCAGTGCTATAGCAAGTCATTCAAGACATCCAGAATCTTTTGCTGTTGGGTTTCTTTCTGGTTTATTGTATCCTTGCATTGGTCTAAGCATATCGGCACACCAAGCTATTAAAGAGAACCAGTAAAAAGGTGCTCCTCATTCAAATGGCTCTGGAAAAAAGTGCATTTTCAAAGCACAGCAAAGGGTTCTGGGCTTTACTGCTATGTAACAATAACAAAGTGGCACATACAGGACTCAGCAAAGGTGGGTCAACAGTTCCCACACAGATTCACGTGGCAACTTTACAGGCTGCGTGAAAACATGCTAGAAGGACCCCATGCTTGCCTTCATGTGGAATACAGGGTATTTCATTCACAGAAAAAATATTCCTCAAACTTACTCTTACAGGTACTGTTGAATGTGATCCACAATGAGTAGGAACAGTATTCCTGTACTAACACAACATGAAATTCCAACTTGAAAGAGCCCATAGTAAATAATATTTACAACTATACACACAGAAAAAAAAAGAGCGTTTTTAGTTACAAAAAAAAAAAGAATACTTCTTCATAATTACATATTTCGAAACTGCATTTTAGAATGCATAAAAAAGGCGCTTTTTTAAATTCAAATTTGGACACTTCCAAACATGCACTGGGAGACTAATGTCACGGTAGGAGGGACGCAAACTTTACATCAAATTTGTCCGCCATGTGTCAAGCGAAACAGGCTGAGGCCAGAGCAAGTTCCCCAAATCCTTCACCCAAGCCCAGATTCTGAGGTGGCTCCATAAGGAGCATGCTCCTTCACGCTTCATGAGGTTATAGACTGCCAATCCACAGTTACACTGACTCCCATGCAACCTGCTTCATCTCTGTAGAGCTAAACAGGTGACGTGTGCTAATATAGCAGGCCACAAGCTAACCCTCCCTGAAATCTTAAATTATCTTAATTGTTTTCCTTCTGAAGGGTGTACACACAACATTTATTGCTTTTGTTAACACTCCTGTAGCCACCTTCTTCTACACACTTCTAGAAGACACTCGTTATTTCAGATTTAATTAGGCAGATCCTCTTCTCTGCCTGAGGCACCATTAACTTAAGCAGAGCTCTGCCACCATCCTGCAAGTCATCTCTTGAAAGTGCGAGGGAAGGAATGTTATCAATTTGTTCTTACGAAACTATTCATTCAGTGAATTAAGTTAGACTATGTATCACTTAATGTTTCTGGGATAACATAAAACCATGAAATCGGTATACAGCATTGCATTTATCTCTTTTGCTGTATCAAAATGAACTCTGTAATAAAACCCTAGCTAAAGTGTCATGATGGCGTCACTCCATTAAAACATAAATAAATGAAGCTGAAAATCTACTTGAGTCCTTAGTCCAAAACTCTAAATAAGATTAGTCCAAAATCTAAAGTAAACAACTCTACCTCTCTAATGAAATTGTGCTTGTGAATCCACTCTCATTAAACAGATTTTTCAAAATTGTACAGACCGCTGAGTTCATCCAATGGCTCTTGGTCACAAAAAGGGATGGTCTTCTCCCCACCTCGCTCCTCTCTTGCTCTTCTTTCTCCCTATCAGGGTTTGCCCCCTCCTTTCCTTGCTCCCAACCTCCCAATACCACATACTCCCTTGTATCCTCTTTCTTGAGTGTGAGATTGTCTCAGGAGCCACTTGCATTGAAAATATAGTAGAAATTTATTTGTATTTTTTAATTGTTTCCATTTTTTTTGTCACATCTGTTTTTCTCACAGAGTGGTATGACAAGTAGTGAAATCCATGTGGCTGGGAACAGAGGCAAATGGGGAGAAGGGATTTTTCCTTACGGCAGTGGTCCACCATCTCAGATGACACCAGTACTGGTACATTAAACTTGCACAGAAATGTTTTTGAGCACTGAAGTCAAATGACATGAAATAACCTGCACCTAATGCTGGGATCTCTGCTCTACCTCAAAGCAAGGTGGCTGCATACAAATTGCCTCCTGCAGGTGAGCACTGGAGCAACCCAACTAACCAGGAAAAATTGATGAGAATGGATCAGTGGGCAGAAGACCATGAGTGTGCTGAGCAGCCTTCTGTCAATTCACTAGCATGGATACCCTTAACACCTTGGAATAGCCCCAGATTAGGTTTAGTTTGTCAGTAAATAAATACCCGAGGGGGTCTAGATTCTGCTCTTTCTGAAGCCTCTCCACTAGAATGAAGGATTCAAAAGGACAACATGATTGTCTACTGTTCTCCTATCCAAGTAGGGAGAGGCCCACTTTGCTCCTGCTGATGCTCATCAGACATACGGGGCTCAGCCATGTCAGGACTGTGATATTAAAGCAATTTTAGCACTGTCTGTTCTTTCATTCCTGTGCAGAGAAGATTTTCTTCGTAACTTGAGTTTTCAGCTTGGTATTTTTAACCCAGTTTGGCAAGAAAATGAGGTTTATGCTGACAGCTTATTGGTTTCTTCCTCCTTTTCTCCCCACACCCTCCAATAATGGTTTAACCCACCGCACAAATGCAGTAAAATTTTGCACAGGCAGGGAAGTTTTCGAGGGATTATACTATTTAAAGTCTCACAAAACGGGCAGTTCTATAAAAGCCCTATAAATATTTAATCTTTTACTGGCATCACAGAATCTACATAGCAACCCAACCACAAGACATGTTCATAGGGAATGAGGCTCCTCCGCTCACGCAACTGCACGTCACCTTAAAGCCTGATGTGTCATTTATGTGTTTGTCTGCGTAAATGACACTGCAGGCTTTAAGGTGATGTGTAGTTTAAGGGAGGTTTAAAAGCCAGACTTATCAGAATTTTCCACTTGCACTAGAGAGAGAACTTCATACTCGTTTCCTGCTTGCCCTTCACAGTTATCTGAGATGCTAACGCCCCAAATCAGATCCTATGTGTACAAATAAGGATGAGAGCAAGATGCCTGAATTTTTTCCTGTCCACACAGAAATGACTGTTAGGCATGGCAGGCATTTAAGTTTCCATCCAAAGAGAATCCACTCCCTTTCGAGCAGACACAACAAAATAAAATTAAATCCTGTGCCTAACCACAGACACGTGCCATTAGAGAGAAGTCAGCATATCCCGCCTGGCTGCCACGAGACAAGAGGGCAAAAGCCTGCCACAGGAGTTACGTCACATCTGCCAGCCATATGTACATCTCTTATGTACTGCAGGGCATCAAAAATAGCATCAGATGCCCACTTTTAGGCAACAGAACACATAGTTCACACATTGATCCTAATCTTATTCCTCGCCTAAGCTTCTAAACCCACAATTACAAACTGCCAATAAAAAGACACAGAGAAGGTGCAGTGCAGCAATGATTCAAGGAGTTAACATCAAAAGGGTATTTTATGGCAGTTTTGTTGACACTGCTGCTAGCAACAGCGTTACTATTCATCTTAAGATACAAATAAAACAACAACAAAAAAAACCCCAACCCTGACTTTCTTCATGCGCTCTACTGCCAAAATCTCTCAGCTACAGCTGCTAATCTTTCAGAAAGCTTCCAACAATCTCCAAAAAAAGTAATCATTCTATAGAATAATCCTGCAGCAAACTGAGTGTTGGAAGTGATACATTCAGGCAACTATAAAGTTATTATATGAAGTAATATCTCTAAAGCATTCACATCCAGTATCTAGTCATGACAGCAATGTATTTCTCTGAGCATGCTTTTGGAGTTCAGGGAAGAAACCAAAATCACGAGTGGACAGCTCATTGTTTTTGTCTAAAAATTCACACCAGCATATTCACATACAGTGATTTGAAATATTCTCACCCTGTGTTTTTCTCTAAATCTACTACACAAATAAATTAATTAATACACACCACTAAAAGCGTACTACAAAAACTGTATTGTCAAAGTTACAGTTGTGACCTAAGGCAGGACTATAGCTTGGACAAATGGTGAAACCTTTCACCTGAACTTCCTTGCAGTTCTAGTTTTAGGTCTACATCTATCTAAAACAATCAAAATTTACAAACCTACAATTTGGACAGAGACAGAAGAAACCACTGTACCAGGAGAAAGGAAAGGTTAAAAATCAAAGAAACTTTATCCTGGCTTGTTAAAAATCAGAGACTCAGAAACTTCTCTGTTTGAGCTCATTTGTCAGGGCTTGAGAATTTCTTTTTTGGAAAAAAGCAAACCCTCAAGAAAAGTTTCTGGAGCATCAGACAGTACAGGCCTTATTTATCCACAGGTCATCACTATGAGGTTTAGATCACTTTTCTTGAAACTCAGCAATCCCAAACATCCCAACGGTTCAATTCCTCCACAGGCTTAAGTATTTAAGCTTACCTGACTTAAAATCCATTTTCCGTACTTCTATGCTTTCTCCTTCCTCACTCCTCTTGTCCACAGTACTCACTTTCACCCTCAATATGTATATTTTCCCAGCAGTGGGAGAATTCTAAGCCTTAGCAACAAGCACAGCTTCAGAAAGCCCTGCTTTGGTCTCACTCTTTCCTCATAGGTCAATTTCTTTTTCAACTAGCCATGAATTGCTAGTCATATTTGCTGTAACATCCATCTCCATTATTCACAGACCATTAAGCTACACTAGAAAACATTATCTCATTGATCATTTTTGTATATTCTCCTAACCTATTTAAAAACAACAAAAAGTTTTGTCTAACTATTTGAACATTTGGCTGTCTTGATGAGCCACAGAAGCATCAACTGTACTCCTCTTAATCACTTCATGGTTTCCATAGTTACAGATATACATGGAACACAGAAATATTTTTTAAAAATTACAGAAATCTAACAAAATAAGGTAAATGGCATGAAGCAGCTGACAGTCAGGACTGACATAAAATTGTAGTTGTCATTCAAATATGAGAGAGAACTCATCAGAAGCTTTTCACTCCATGTATTCACTTCTTTATTTACAAACTGTAGTAAAAATATACAGTTTGGATTAGAGGATCTCCAGAGGCCCCCTCAAATCTCAAATCTGAATGGAATAAAGCACTGAGAAATTTAAGAATCTTGGCCCTATGGTTCTTCAACTACATTAAGTATTACTATGCTTGTAATACTTTACTGCTATAAGATCTGCCTCTTTTGTGGCTCACTATCTACGTAGGTTTCTGCCCTAAAGCAAACAGTACATGAAATCTGAGGAGTTCTGAGTTGGAGAGGCACTGTACTTACAGAAGGGACTGGGGAAAGCCCACAGCATATTGACCTATTTTCCTCCAGGAGCATCCAACAGTCTATAAACATGGCTATTTGCCTCAGCTGCCCAAGAGCTTACGATTTCCACCAAATGCTGGTGGAGCAACTGCATGCTTGAAGGCTTCCAATATAAGAGCTGGTGAGAAACAAGTTGTCTTACATTTATCATATATGCATCTCCACCGATTTCAGAGATTTCTATCCTGCGTTGAAGTAACGTGTTAACAGCTGCTGGTGTTCCCCTTAAATTCAAAAGAGACTGTCTGCCAAAATACTGTATTTAGGGCTCCCAACCTGTGAAATGAGTGTCACTGTTGAGTTACTCAGAGGAACGTGGCCTTGAGAGTCACTAGGAGCATGGGGTCACACTGAGATTTGTTCTGGGCACCTCTGTCTGCAGGGACAATTCAGGGCAAAGAACAGACACAGGAGATGAGCAAAGCTTACAGAGGCTGCTTGGACAGATTGGAACAGATAGTGGAGCTGAGACTAACAGAGCACTATGTACGTTGTTAGTTTCCACAGCGTGGAAATCAAGGGGCTGTGAGGAAGAAGAGGATCATTACTGCCTGTATATATAGGGATAGAAGACAACAGAGGACGTCTGGCAGTTCAGGAGTATGTCCAGTGGGAATGAGCTGAACATACAGCAGAGTGACAATCATGTTAGGACAAAGATTTTTATAGATGACATAACTACCTGCCCAGGGAAAATAAGGGAGTTTGTGCAGCACATTCAGATCTGCCAGTTCAAACAAATGCCCAAAATCATTCTACTTGAGAGGAGATAAAGCATATTTTTGCAGTATTGCAGGATAATCTCATTGCAGCGATCTCTGCTATGCAGCTCAACAGAGGCCTTCTCTGACCACTTTGACCGATCACCTTTCCACTTGCAGGGAATCGCACTGGATGACTGTCAGCTCTGCTGACCCATAATTTCCCTCTGTTCCCCATCAACTCCTGCGCTGGCACACTCTGGCTGCTGAGTTTTGCTTAAAGCTCCCACATTCCCAAGTCCACACAAAGCCTAAAATAAGGCTGTCAGAGCCATATAACCAGACTGTGAAATTAAGCATCAGCTTTGCAAGTGATTCCATGAGGGAGAGTGTGACACCAAAGGTGTGCTTCCTCCCACTCCTGGGCAGCCCCACTCACCACCACTGACTGCCAGGGATGGCCAGCACCCTTGCCACTGTCCTCCTGAGGCCGAGAGCAAAGATGTGAGATGGTCTCCGACTGATCTGTTACAGACACTTTTTCTTATATCACATATAGATACAATGCTAAACACAATCTGGATGAACCTCGATATATAAGCTTAAACAAATGAAGTCATGACACATCTCTGCATTTGATCCTTTGTGCTTTCACTTTTCTTAAGCGAGAAAGAGAAAACATTCTCAGCAATAGAGCAGAATTCTTATTATATGATTGCACCTCTTTTTCGTATTATTTACATTTAGTTTTCAGAAGTAAAACAAAAAAAAAACCAACATCACCATGGTGGAAATATAGCTAGACAACTTTTCACGCTTGGAGGGATGTTAAGTATCATATGGTACCTACTTTTAAATGAGTATTTTGCAACAGTTAGTACTGCCCAGTAAGGGATTTGACAAAGCACCAAGTAGGATTATGCTCTTTACACATTATACATATTCATGATTCACAATCTATCCCAGACTCACCCTTAAGTTTGTAGCTTTCTTCACACAATTAGAAATACTTAAGCTTGATTTTTTGTTATGCATATAAATGCATAAACTGTTTCTGATTACAGCAAGAATATTCTTCCTACTTCAATATCATCACTGCAACTTCTTAAATATTTATAACGGCTATTTTTAAAGCAAACATACGCTTTCTTGGTGCAACATTCTGCCTTACACAGATCAGTAACCTGACCTCCTCTTCTGAAAATGCTACCAGACTATCTTGAGAAACCACAACATACCATATGAGTTGGCTCAACATCTTATTTGCAGTTACTCCCTTACCAAAAGGATGACAAAGTTTTGGCTTTTTGTTTTTTTTTTTCACATTTCATCTTTGTTGCTCCTACCTTCTGAGATGTCCATGGTCCTTTCTCTTAATTCTCCCACCTCTCGCTCCAGGTGCAGAGTCTGAGGCTAAGTTGGTTAAGTCTGTGCTATCTGTGCTATCAAGCTCGAGCACAAAGGAATCTCAGTAAATCTGGGATGGAAGATTTGAGGAAGGGGAAGAGAGAATATCAGTGTTCTACAACAAATTTGAGTGGATAGCTAAGATAGTAAAAAAAAAAGAAAAAGATATAACAAAACAAAACTGGGGAAAACAATGTATTTTTAGTAAGGAAAAGCGTAGATTTTTAGGATACTAAAGACTACAGGGTGACTGAAAAAGGGATAAACAACTGTGAGTTTGAATATGAGAGATTTAAATGATAAGGAAAAGGAAAATGGGGCAGGAAAATGCAGTAGGAGTTTTGTGCCAGTGTAAGAATATTATAAACATTTTAACTGATCTAAACAGTGCACTGTGGACAGCAATTCACAGACTATCCTGGGAATCAATTTCAGAAGTTTACTCTCCTGTCCTGAATTTACAATACTACTGGCAGACCACAGAGGGAAAAAGGAGAGTTTCAATAAGGTAAGATGATGTAGAGCAGTGCAGAACATTACAGTCGGGAAACTCAAACAGTAATGATATTTCATTATCTAATGAAGCTAGTGTTACAAAAACAGGTTCAAAATTGAGATCAGAACTTTGCTAGATGATGAGACAATCATTCTGATCTTCTGCACTTACCTGTAAATTCACAGATATCTAATGAGGCTTTGTATTTCCTAAACAAATAAAAGGCATAGAGTGCAGTGATGACTTAAGGGTATGGGAGAAAGAGGCACTAGTGACTAGTCGCTGCCTCTTTAGCATCAGAAATAGAGGGATGTGTACTCCATGGTCGTACAAATACAGGGACCATGAGCCCTCAGTCCACATTTATATGTTGGTGAAGAACTTTTTGTGCTCACATGTACAGTCTGTTCAACAGAAGCAAGCAATCTTTTTATCCAGGTAACTGATTTTTATGTCACAGGTTTCTGTGTATATCAGGAACTAGAAGAAATACAATGTCTAGCTGGGTCCCCTTTAAATGCTAACTCCCCAGGCACTTGCACCTTATATAGAGGAAAGAGAACTGTGTCAGCAGTTAAGGAGAGAACTTCCTTATTCCCTGCTTGGTAGAAAGTAGCCTTCCCATAGCAACAGCTTCCAGAGCTGGTGAAGTCCATTTACCATTGCCTAAACTTGGATCATCTTTCCTACATACAGCTGTTAGCTGTATTTAATGTTTAGTAATCAACCATATTTGAAGTAGCTTAGCACTGAACACAAACACAGGGTTTGCAGGAAGCAGGAGTATTTCTGATCATGTGGTACCTCTGGAAGGAAAAAAAAAACCCAACAAACTTTCAGATATATCAGGTCCAAAAAGTTTGACCATCTTTTGAACTGAAAAGATGATTACGGCCAACCCTCTGGTAATCCTTCTATACCAGTACAGTTCTGTACAGTACAGTCCTCTCAGGTTTAATTTGATCCCTGCATGTTTTTGTGAATCTATCTCTGAATTTATTTATTTTTTTTAATTTAGATTATGTAATGTAGCCACCAGAATCATCCCAGTCAAACACATCAGATTTGGCTATTTAAACCCAAACCAGACATAACAGACAAATCAGACAAATCCATCCTTATTGATAGCCATGGGGTATCATGAAAGGTTTTCTAGAAGATTTTATTTCAGTAGCATCTGTTGTTTTAGAATGTGAGTTTAATCATTTGTTAGTATTTCTCTCTGGTTTATAATTAATTTTAACTCTATACTCAAATCAGGTCAGTAGACTACATAAGTTTAGCACTGTTTTATTCTGGTTGTCTCTGTAAGTTTTAGATGATTATACTAAAACCAGTGGTTTATCCCAGCTTAAATACAGTGGGTTTACTGGAGGTCAGACTCTTCTGGCCCTGTCGTCTTTAATAACTTTCTCTTAACCACTTCAGCTCTTTATTATCTCTAGACAAAAGAATACAGAGTAAGAGGTAAGACTTATGGGATGATGTGGCGAAGAAGAAAGTCCAACAGGACATGGGCAAACAGAAATGTTCCAAGTAGAGTGAAGAGAAAAGTCAGAGGCAACAACAAGTGGAGGAGAAAATTTCAGAGAGGCAATAGGGAGAAAGTGGGACAAATATCAGGAATTAAAAGGAAACAAGTGTGCTGGAAAAGCATCAAAATTAAGTTGTTTTCTCATGTATCAAAGGTTATTGCATTTGGAACAGAGATGATGCACAGAGAAATAAAACTTACTTCAAAGGAAACTCTACATCCTTTCCTCAGTTTGTTTTTCTTTTTCATTTGGGTTTGGGATTTTTTTCTTCAGAAAAGAAAGAAGGCATTTGGGGATCCAGGTTTATTTTTCTCTTTTAAGAAAAATACTTTTTGGCAAGCCTTATGCCTCTTCAGGCAAAATCAGCATACGACATTAATAATCCTACACACGCACATGTGCACTACGACAAACCACCTAACAAATGAGCTTACTAGGACTCTTAGTACACAGAAGAAAAAACAGTGGCAGATTGAATGTGAGATACTAAAGCTCTAAATGGAAACAAAGCACGTCCAGAAGCTTTTGCAATAATCATGTGGCTTTGCAATCTTTTATTTGCAAATCCTTTTTTTTTTTTTTTGTCCTGTCTATTTTAAGGAAAAAAGAACTATTTCAAAGTTTAGCATTCAAACACTAGAAGAAACTTTTTTTTTTTTAATCACCCTAAGCACTGGTGATAAGAGTATTGCTAGCCTTATAAGCATCTGCTGCTTGAAGAATATGACAGAACTGAAAGGTTTAAGATCTGCACCGAATGTCATGTTCTGCATAAGTTGAAGTATAGTACCAAGCTTTTTGTTTGATTTTAATGGCTATCTTTCAAATTAAATCAAAGCAGAAATGACTCCTCAGTTTCTAAATCTACATATGTTTACTTACCCTCCACAAGAAATATTACTATATAGAGACACTTAAGAATTTTGTTTGAAAGAGTCGCCAAGACTATGCCATGTCACTTCGTGTGTAAGCACAAGGAACTTGTCTTTTGAAACATTTATGGTATTTGCTATACTTAGTCACCTCAAAGAGTTTACAAGACAGAAGCCTTGTCTGTGTAATCTTGAACACAGCTCTCTTTCCTTGCTGTTTGAAGCACAGGAATCTTAAGTTCTTTGCACTTGTTTAATGTAATACTATGTGACATTTAAGTTGGAAAGGGAAATCACTAGGCAGCTAAAGTTAGCCATCTAGAAAGCTATTAGACATAAAGAAGGAAAAAGAAATTGAGAGTATATACTTTTCAGTTATTCAGTAAGATAAACTGCTAAGAAATAGTAATTATGGTTAAAATATAAGCTGGGCAAGTTATATACTTAAAAGGACAGAAAAATAAAATGAAGAATAGAAGCAAGGAGGAAAAGGTGATTTTTCTCAGCCCTTACACATTGTAGTACTACATTTGTAACATAGATCAGGCCAAAAAAATAGAGTTTTTAGCTATCTACGAAGAGCTCTAAAATAGAGCACTAAAATGCAGATGGCTAGCAAACAAACTGAAGGCCTTAACCAAGTGAAAGGGTAGACAGAACATTATGTGAGATGAGCTGAGAAAACAGCCAAGTTACACGCAATATAAGGTTTTCTACACGAGGAAGCACTTCTTGCCATAATTCAGCACTTTCAGAAGGCTGGCTTTTGAAAAGCAAATGTTAAAGCAGTTGAGCCTCAGATCTCATTCTTCTGGGGCTAAAATAGAAAAGACAATCACTTTATATTGATGGTAGTTTAGAATTATCTCTGTGATCATCATTTAACTCATTTTCGTCCACTTGGTATGTACAACGTTGCTTTTATATGATTCTAATCTATTACACAAGGTATAATGTAATAGTGGGATGCCAAGTGAAGCATTATTATCTTTTAAATTATTATTTATTTTACATTAACTTATAATGGAAATAAAGCCTGTAAGCAACACTGCCTCAAAACTTGCCATGATACAGTTTTGAAATTTGCAGGTAATCAGAAAAATAATTGAAAGTTGAGAAAATAATGAAAAAAAAAAAGCAAGCTAACAAGGTTGTTGACAACCTGTGTGCTAATGACTGCTGTAAAGGTCTTCTACCTTTAAAAATGGAGAGAAAATTAAAAAAGAAAAATCTTCCCAAGTAAAGTTTCAAAAATCTACATGCTTTACACCAAAAACAAGCTACTGTTTCATGCATCAAATCAAGGGATAGTAGCTACAGATACTTATGGTCAAAGAAAAGAAATTAATTAATTAAACATGGTGAGCTGATCCCATGACAGGTGGAGTGGGAAAGAGTCCAAGAAAGAAGGAGAAAATAGTACAAGGACTGCAAAGGACAGAGTACAGGCCAGCCTCCCTCAGGCCGTGCTGTCAGAGAGGTGGCTGAAGCTGTTGTGGGTGCAGGTGCCCTGGCACTGGCAGCAGGGGCTGCAGGGATGCCCTGTGCCAGACACAGCACGGCACCAACCGACCCACCATAGGGCACAGCCAAGCCCAGCAGCCAAGGCAGTGGCACCTCTGGGACAGCGTGTGTAAGAAAGGGCAAAAACATGCCAGAGGCATGAGGAAAAAAGTGGGAAAAACAGCCTTGTGAGCACCAAGCGGAGAGGGGGAGGGAAGGAGGTGCTCCAGTCACTGGCGCAGAGATTCCCCCGCAGCCTGTGGAGAAGACCATGCTGGAGGAGGTTTTCCGGACAAGAACTGCGGCCCCTGAAGAATGCACATGGGAGCTGATTGTTTTTTTCCTGAAGGACTGCAGCCCACTGAGGACCTCAAGCTGGAGCAGCATGAGGAAGAAAGGAGCACCAGAGGAGCTGTTATGGAGTGACCTCACCCCCCATTCCCCATCCTGCTGCACTTGGTGAGACAGGGCAGAGGAGTCAGGAATGGAGTGGTTGAGTTGAGCCTGGGAAGAAGAGAGGAGGGAGGATGTGTTTTATATTTTGCTTCTCAGCATCTAATTCTATTTTAGTTGGCAATACATGAAATTAACCTTCCCTAAGTCGAGTCTGTATTGCTTGTGACAGTAATTGGTGAAGCAATACCCTGGTTTTACATTTTACAAGAGTTAGAAGAGTTAAAAAAAGATTCTGGTCTTCATAGGTCTATGAATTATACTCAAGAAATGGAAAAATAATTTTCTAACACTAATAATTCATATCCTAAATAGAATATTGAAAATTGAACTGTGGGTTAGTACAATTTTCAGTAACATACATTTTCTTCTCAGTGTTTGTCTTTAATGTGGGGAAAAACCCAAATTGAACTCTGTAGCAGAATAGATTCACAACTTTCCACACGTCACAGACTGCATAAGACTGTAGATACCTTCTTAGAAGAAGGTCAATTTACGTAGGAGACAAAGGGCTAAAAAAAAGTTATTTGCTGCGGTATGAATTGTCAGGCTGCCTGTAGGGGAGAGAAGGCGTAGGTTTGCACAGAAGATTCAGACCGAGGGTATAAAGTTTCATTTGAGATAAGACTAAATATAGGTTTCTAAATGTGTCTACAGGCCATCACTGCTGTCAGATTTCCTACTGTAACTAATGAAAATCTACAGCAGAATTCAACTGCCTCAACACTGGCATTCAGTGCTTTCTGCACTGCCCTAATGTTTCCCAAAAGAGAGTCCATAGCTGTGAGGTGTGTCATGGGAATTAACCCGAGAGCCACCCTCATCTAGGGTAGCTGCTGGAACCTACAGTAAAACTCTGCAGTACCTTATATGGCACTAGATGGCATGGGACTCAACTTGCCTAAACAGGCACTACAGTTGAGAAAGATTCAGAGCAGACTTAGTTCAGTTCAGAACAAGCGGAATCCCTCTCTGGCACACTAGTCTCCTCCAGTAAGTGTACTGAAAGCATAAGCACAGCTCACATATAATGAAGTGCTTCTCACCTCAAACCGATTCCTACTCAGTCTGACTGATGAATGTATCAACTTAATCTCTCTTGGACACCTCAGCAGCCTCCTCTTTATAGAAGTGACCAAGAGGGCACCTCTTCTAATGTGAACAATAAGCTCTACTAAACATGCACTTTCTGGTTTATCAAGAAAATATATACTTAGGTGTATAAGGGGTATAACCTGAAACATAGGATATTGATGGATATGCAAGAGTAAGGTTATCTCTATGCTGAAAGCATAGGGGTAAAAAACAGAATAATATAGGAAAAGCAGGTGAATGAAATCTTCCCCCATTTAAACCCCTAACTCCACCTTGTTGCTTTTCCTGCTGCAGTGCACTTCCATGGGCAAGAAGTTGTCTGTCTGATATCTTCACCAGTCAGATCAGTCCCTGAAATAGCCCAGGAAAGCAGATTTCTCTACAGCTAAAAAAACTGATCCAAATAATTCTAAAGCGTAAAGCTGTCAGGCTGACAAAGGTCTTGAGAGCAGTCTGCTGGACGGACCTTCAACTGCTCCCTCTCCATTTGCAGAAACTATTTGGCCAGAGCAGAAAAGTTACAGAGAGAAAAATTAATTTTGCAGATGCTCATATAGGTAAGAGAATACATGAGTTTTAATCACTTACCACACGTTGCAGAGACGCAAGTTATGCTACCATTAGTATCATCCCAGCAACATACAAAAATTTCCTCCAGTCATGACAACACAACCATCATGTGCATGCTCATCTATTTTATACAGTCTCAGCAACACTTACTTATTAATCGTAGACATGAGCATTTCTCACTCACTAATACTCAGCATTTTACAATGTAATAGCTTCAATCATTTTCACAAAACTCACCAGTACAAAGGTTTTGCTATGGGAGTCTGCTTTTTATGGGCAAGTTAATTACAAATCTAATAGATCATGTAGGAAACAACATTTAATTCAAAATTGTCTGTAAACCTGTTGCATGCAGGCTAGTTGACAGGTTTTTTAGCTGGAATACTGAAATTGCATAGTACGTGATTAAACTTCAGCCTAAATTACTTGCAGCTCTTTGGAAATCTCAATCTGGATTAAAAAAATTATTAGGTTTTATCTGCTCCTTAAGAAAACGCAGATTACATTTTGTGCAGCTTTTCACTTAATCTCTTACCAGTCATTAAACAACCAGTAACAGATACATCATTTTATAATCACAGGTTTGGGGAGGACTTTAGTTTAGCTCCATAGGAAAGCTGAGTTGCAAAGGGGTCTGTATACTAGTGGAATAAAAAAAAAAACCAACACCACAAAGTATTACAGAAATCTTGTCTATAAATTTACTCGCTACAACACTATTCTCAGATTCACATATTATATTTAATAAAATCAGATACCTCAGGTATACCTATGACAAACTACCTTAAACCCTCACTAACTGTGGCATTGATAGATGGAAGTATCCCTCTGTTAAGTAAAATCACAAAATGCTCCAGAATGCAAAAGATATAAAAGATATAAAAGCATAGATGTACATATTTGTTATCTAGGACATTCCATTGCTAAAAATACACTGAATTTTAATCCTGGATGAGGATTAAGGGTTTTTTATAATAAAAGAGAAATAGAGACAGAGCACAGATTACATCTAGTCCTTGTAATTACTTTGTTCTCCAGAAAATTTTTCTGCTACCTGCCAGTTTCTCATAATGCTTAATAGGTCATAAATCTTATCAAATCTCTCTTTGCAGCAAGATCTCTTTTTAGCTAAAATCTCTCTGTTTTTGGGGTGACAAAATAGCCCCAGAATTCAGTTTGCTAAATTTACTTCTACTTGGCATCTCCACATTATTTTGTAACTACTAGAAACAAAGAATTGTGCCTCAGCAGTGTTTATAATTTTAAATAAATATTACAAGTCCTATTTAGTCCAATCCCCCCCCCAAAACGTTAAAAATCCCATCACATGAAAGGATCTTACATGAATGAGGGCCATAATGATTCAAGCTGAAAGATACAAATTCCAAGCAGAAATAAATTGATCAACATAAGAATTTGTTGGGGATAAGGGACACGCTCTGAGCTGTCAAATCATCCTGTGTT
The DNA here is from genome assembly GCA_025331215.1 of Actenoides lindsayi. NCBI lineage: Eukaryota > Metazoa > Chordata > Aves > Coraciiformes > Alcedinidae > Actenoides > Actenoides lindsayi. Next base: position 61,996 of record WTSP01025692.1, read on the forward strand.
TAAATAAGAGCACTTTTATGACATGTCCAGAAGCTGGCAGCACACTGGTTTTGTTGTGACCACAAGGCACAGAGGTAGCCAGAGGCTGAACGAGGGAATTCATCCAGTTCAGCTGCCAATACCTACAGTCTTTTAGAGAAGGATGATGCACAAGTAGAAGAAATCTTCCACTTTACTAGATCCTTTTACCAGATGTCTGTTACAACTAAGGGGTAGGCTGGATTGTCTCATAGCAATAAAACCCAGAAATAAAACCTAGAAAACAGACCACTGCTGGAAAAACTGAAGGTGCATTGCTCAGATAAAAACCACTTTCATCAGGCACTGCCGCAGGATGAATAGCTCTGACTGAGCTCTTTCTTCAGAGGACAGCAGTCAGTTCTGCTGGTGTACTGCATGTACCCCCTCAGGCATCCCACTGAGTAACACAGTCCTTCAAGCCTCCTCAAACTACAGAAAGACCAGGCATTTCCCTCAAGGTCTCCTGCACATTTGCTATTCAGTTCTCCCTCAGTGTTGTTGAGGGATTAAAAAAGGACCAAAAGTCTCTCCAGCCTCTAAGACTTAAGCTTTCATCAGAATATGAACCAGAAGAGGTGTTGAGGTCCAGATCTTCTGGGTGAATTAGATGAAAGTTCAGATGGTTTGAAATGTTTGCCTGCCCAGTATGTCTTTGTAAAGTAATTCCTTCCCTTCAGCCATGGTTTCTGTGAAACCTCTTCTGCAGACTCTCCCACTAGAGTCTTTCCCTATCGCTGTGGCTTGGCTGTAGCTCCTCGTTTTCTAATTACCTGGAGGCCTCTCTTAGGAATCCTTCCAGCTCCACCCCATACTCCTGGACAGGCCCTACCTGGATGCACTCAGTCTCCCCTTCAGTTTACACTGCCAGATTATTATTTTTTTTGCATCCTAACTGAAGCTATGGACAACAGAACACAAAACCAAACTCCCTTGGTTTGCCAATAGATGTGACATCCTATGTGGCCCTCCATTCAGAAACATATGTGTGAATTTTGGATACCCCTATGTGAAGCATTCAAGAAATAGCTCAAAATGATGAGTATCTAGGAATCTGACTGCCAGATGCCTCCTTGATTGATAAGATACCTCTGAAATAAAGAAATGCTGGGTAAGTATATAAACCATCTGACACAACACAAGTATATGCATTATGTGCTTGTCAACAGTAATGATGGCACTTTTACTGAATTTCTGTTTTGAAAGCATTGCACAACACAAATTCATTTCCAATGATCAGACCCACTGTACAGGTGTAGATTGGAAAAGTGGGTTATATCCAGACTCACCATACCGTCACACAGCTAGAGCATGCTGGCCTCCACACTGTCCTCCACCTAACACTGCACATCATTAATTTCAAAGAGCTAAATCTATCCAGTGAAATGAACTTATTCCCTAACATGTGGCTACAATAAGTACATGCAAGCCAGATTTCAAAGAAGTTAGACATGGACAAATTATACTAAAATTACCTATACCAATCACAGTCTCTGGATTAGCCACCTCTTTAATCTGAACGGCTGGGTTTTATACACCAAGATGACTTTACAGACTGAAAAAAAGATTACAAGCAGGCAACTGAGACATCTAAATATTATAGGAAAACGTATTTTAAAAATTTCAATTTTAAAGCTAATACTATGAAGATACATTTTCTAAATCTTTTTTATTAACAGAATATTTACTCATCAGTTCTGCATTCCATAGCAGAAAGAAAATAATAGTATGTTTATTATGTATGGCATATAGTGGTTTAGAAATCGGTAATGATCCCAGACATTTCTCTACCGCTGACAACTAACCCATTATTCCATTATGGAAATAAAGATAACAGAAACATAGTAAATAGACAATACCTTGCAAAGAAAATTGTTGGCTTAATTTGAAATGCAATAGGGCAAAGTGAATCCAGAACTAATAACAAATTTGATATGGCGATGAAAATGCCAGTGCAGTTTTGTGTTTTAAGATACCATAAAGGTAATAGTCTATTATTAATATTAGTGAGGTTGGATTTGCCTTCTTATCAAGAGGTAACCAAAAAATCAAAGTAATTATTATAGAATCATAGAATCCGTTTAGCTGGAAAAGACCTTTAAGATCAAGTCCAACCATTAACCCAGCACTGTCAGGTCACCACCAAACCATGTCCCCAAGGACCATGTCTACTAATTCAAACAACAAATTAAAGGAGTTGTAAAAGTAGCACATTGGGGAAAATTAAGAAAGACAATTAAATGTACATAACATACTGAAAGGATGCAAGAACAGTTCCAAATAAGTATGGTGACCTCTCAACCAAAACTGCAGTTTGCCATATACAGGTTTTGCATAGATTTAAGGCTGAGTTTGCTTTCTGTTTATAGTAACCTTGTAGGTAACGTACTGAAGTGAATGAAGAACTGGAGGAGACACTAAGAGGTTCCTGAGGTGACTATGCTTTGAAAATTATCATCTATATAGGCCAATCTACACAGATATCCTACCAGCAGCTAACCAACCCTACTCTCAAAATCATCTGGAAGAGATATAAGCCATATATAAAGAAATATTTACTGTATAAGCCTTAAATATATATTGTAAGTCTAAGCCTTAGTATTTGCTGAGAGCATTAACAATGAGTCAGAAAAAATAATTTGTTTCTAAAAGGCTCCTGTTATAGGAGAAATCCTTCTCTAAAGAAGAAATGCTCTACTTAAAATTATATTTTTAATTGTATGCATCACTATTACTACAGCTACATACAAATCTTTTTGATGGCACAACCACAAAGACAAGAGTGATCAATTACTATTAATATATTTGCAATCTATCATACTTAATAAGTATAAGCAATAAGATGTAGAAGAAAATGTGTTTTCATGCCTATGAACACATCAATTTAGAAATGTTTTTAATTGGCTGATTCTTGTCTCCTAATTTTATACAATTATATACATATTTTTGCTAATGAATGATAAGAATTGTGTCTGATTCAAACTGTTCAAGTTGTTTCCTTCTATCTTACAGAAGATATGCGTACATTATCATATTGAATCTATAACCTCATACTTGTTCATTTTTAAATCTACTGCAAAGTTACAGTTTATAGAATTATGTTGATTATATTTTAAGGCATATAAACACAGTAAACAGAAAACAGGCCTGCCTCAAGACTTCTTAATCTTGTGGTGCACCACTAGCATTTTCCTTCTTTATTATAATCTTTTTCTCAAGCTACAACACATACAAGAAATTTCAGAATTCAATTGTTAGAACTTATTTCTTTTCATCTGCAGTTGAAACTAATTAAAAGCATCTTCCTTCAGACAAAACACTTACCTTACTTTACTTACAGAGATTTAGGGCATAGATTAATATACTTTTGATAGAAAAGTGAACAAATATATTGTTGCATTTTTTGAAAACAGGATTATTTCTCAACTCCCTAATATCATCTTTACCTAGAACTTTCAAATTTTTATGGATCAACAGATGCAAGACCCCAATTAACACTGTTATTGTTCAATAACATAACAATGGGATTACAAGGGTAACACCTGCTGACATGCAAGCAATTACAAGATTGAAAAAAATTAAGAAGCTATAAATCTTATCCCCCCCCCCCGCAGCATCCTGGTTTCCCTAGGACAAAATCACTGGCCTGCCATGGTCTGCAGGACATCAGTAGTTTGGAGTCAGCCAGGGCAGCTGACCTGCATTGGCTACAGGTGTATTCCAGACCATAAATCCCACACTCAGTATAAAGGGAGAAGTTTGCTAAAGACAGGGGGGTGTTCTGCTTGGGCTCCTCTTCATTCTCCTGCTTCCCTGTTTATTGTGACTGCTGCATGTGACCTGGGCTGAGTGTAATTTTGTATATGTTATACAGGTATTAATTTTGCTCTTTCATTAAATTTGTTTTCATTTTAACCCATGGTCTCCTCTCCTTTTCCCCAATACCCTTTCTCTGCTGGGGAGGAGTCTCCAGCCAGTAGGGCAACTGCTATAGCCTAGGCCCAGGTCTGGACTAAAAGTAGACAACTGGGGCAAGGAATCAAAAAATTCTGAAGAGAAAGCAGTCAAAAAATAGAAGTGTATATTGCTGTATGATACTTTTTTAATTTAGTACTTTAAGAATACTTAAAACCCAAAAAACAACATTCTCTGAATCCTTCATTACTACAAAATAACACACACACCCAGGGAAAATAGCATCAGCCTGGGAAAAGTTATCCTCTTGTTCAATTGAAAACACCTTATAAAACAGACATTGAAAAATTAAGAGAAACTGAAACATAAAAGATGATATTATCATTTTAGAACAAGTTCCTACAAAGTATAATTACAAGACAACTACCATGCAACATGGTAGAGCAGCTTCTGTGTTCAGATATTTAACATTTCATTTTAATGGAATAAAGAAGTTGATAGCTGGTTTTGTGTTGTTTGTTTTAGTTTCTTTTTCCCTTTAACCAATTCAACTTTTCTTACGTATTTGGCATATATGATTTTGTTTCAAATAAAAATGAAAAAAAAAATTAAAAATCACGCAGCCTTTACTCATGGGGCGGGGGGGAAATAAGTTTTTTCCCATTATTTTTAAAGTATCCACTTAAGCAGATCCAGATTATAAGAAGTAAAATGTGAGAACTAAATCTGCTAGTATCTTTTCCTGTGAAGGCACACTTTTAAAACAGGGTAATGTTACATAAATGCAATAAATACATTTTCAGCAAAGTCAAATCGAAATATTAACTCAGTGAGTACTCCTGGAAAAAAAGAAAACCGGAAGAATCCTTTCAACATTTTTCATTCTAACTTTGTAGTGAGAGTGACCTAAGTTGGGTATGAAGATGTTCCTCTACTTCAGTACTGACAGCCCTGTATTGCCATCTGGGAAAGCAAGCTTTAATCACATCGTGGAGTTCAACAGTGATCTCCCATGCCTCAGACAGTATCTGAGCCAGTAGGATACACAGCATTTGGTGGGAGTACCACTAGAAAGATCTCCTGCTCATTGGCTTTATAAACCAAAGAGCATAACTGAGTGGTTACTGATTTAAAGATATAAAGGAAAAAAAACCCATCTGTCTAATGATTCTTCTACTGTTCAACCATTAAATGAAGATGCTGTGATCTGGTTAACTTCAGAGTATGAGCAGCACCTACCTGCTCTTTCATGTGTACCAGAAGTAACTAATCATTTTTGCTAGCTGGATACTGAAAAACAGGTGTTAAACAGGTTGCTGCAGCATACTTGATGAAGAACAAGCTAATTTTCAGGATTTAATAAAAAAAAAAATTAACACTTGGATTTCTTTGAAAGTAAACTAACTTCCTAGAAAGCAAAGTGCTCTAGATCTTACTTGAGACAGAATTCCTTGGTTTCTTGCTGAACATTTTTTTTTCTTTTTCTTCTGTCATCTGCTGAAAGCAGCAGTTCTAGAGAGCGATTACTGAAAAGAGGTGCTTCTTTCCTGATGCATACAAACCCTGGATCTTTTAGGAAACAAATTACTTTGTCTACAAAGAGAGGGAGAATTTATCTGCTATCAATTTGCAATTTGCTATGTAATATTACCTCCTTCTGATGGAGTTTTTGTTCTGCAGACGTATTAGTCAGAAGTTACATAAATAAGTCTTCTAATGGACAATTTGACATAGGAGTTCTGTGAAAGGCATGTAAAAACACTCCTGACAATCCAGACATTTTGTTCTGACAATATTAACAACTTCTGTTAAAACCATTAGTACACAGCTGAATTGCATGGCATATGTGCTGAAGTTGGTAAGGCTTAAATTAGAAGCTATTATGTAAGCAAATTTTAAGCATAATTTAAAGGAACTAAATGACAAACACCCTGTAAAAACACCTGACATACAATTAGGGAAATGTTTCCAAGTTGTCTGTCTTTCTGAGTATAAATCACTGACATTTTACTAAAATAAAAACAATTTCTGTGAAAGCCAGATCAGGAATGTGAATCTTTAGTATTTCAGCACTGATAAATGACATTAATTTCTGAAAACACATACTACTAAGCTCAGTAAAATCAATTCCCATATATCCATAACATATTTTACATCCTGATTTCCTCCCAGTTGTCCCTTATGTATATAAACAGCAAAATGAGTAAGCAAGCCACTCTGGGACCTGGACAGGCTGGATTGACGGGCTGAGGCCAATCACATGGGCTTCAACAATGCCAAATGCCGAGTCCTGCACTTGGACCACAACAACCCCAGGAAATGCTACAGGCTTGGGGAGGTGTGGCTGGAAAGCTGGTTGGCAGAGAGGCACCTGGGGGTGTTGATTGACATCCAGCTGAACACAAGCCAGCAGTGCGCCCAGGTGGCCAAGGCGGCCAATGGAATCCTGGCCTGGATCAGGAATTATGTGGCCAGCAGGACTAGAGAAGTGGTTGTCCCATTGTACTTGCAACTGGTGAGGCTGCCCCTTGAGCACTGTGTTCAGTTTTGGGCATCACAGCATAAAAAAGAGATATTGAGGTGCTGGAGCATGTCCAGAGAAGGGCAACAAATCTGGTGAGGGGTCCTGAGGATAAGTCTTATGAGGAGCAGCTGAAGGAGCTGGGTTTGCTTAGTCTAAAGAATAGGAGGCTGAGGGGAGACCTTATCACTCTCTACAGCTACCTGAAAGGAGGTTGTAGAGGTGAGTGTTAGTCGCTTCTCACAAGTCACAACTGATAGGACAAGAGTAAAAGGCATCAAGCTGCACCAGAGGAGGTTTAGTCTGGACATTAGGAAAAACTTCTATACTGAAAGGGTTATCAAAGACTGGAACAGGCTGCCCAGGGAAGTGGTCAAATCACCATCTCTGGATGTATTTAAAAGCCATCTAGACATGGTGCTCAAGGATACGGTGTAATAGTGGCCCTGGTAGAGTTAGGTAATGGTTGGACTCGATGAGTTTAAAGATCTTTTCCAACCATAGCAATTCTGTGATTCTATTCTGCACAAGTAATATTTCTGGAAAAAAAATGGGAAAATGGTGGCAAGACTATTTTTCATCATTTGCTCCCAAATCTTTTCACTTTAAATTTGATAAAAAATTATAAACCTAACGATATCTGCAGTATGGTAGACTGATTGCTATGGAGAAATATGTGGCTTCATCTGGGACATGGATTGTCCACCTAGTTCTGTCAATGTCATCAAATTTCACTTAGTTCAACACAACCACAGCGCCTCACAAAATACTTTTCTTCAAAGAAACTTCATTGGCTCATTCAAGACCACTTTTGTACCCTAACATGTATCTCCTTTTCTATAAGGAGAAAGGGACAGAGCTGTGCAGCTTCATATATCATCTGTTTACAATGGAAATGCATCTTTTCACATTACCTAACCAAATATTAGGAAAAAGTTTTACTTGAGTGATGCAAGGAAAAAGTCATATTTTAGGTGGTTTTTGCTCTCCAAGGTTGTGGGGAAGAACAGAGGAAGCAGTGGCAGCCAGGCCATCAGGAGGACTGAGCCAGGGCTCTGCCCACTCCTTGCCGAACCATGGAGAAGTGTCAAATGGGCACTGTGCTGGCTTCTCTACTGCCCCAACAACCCTGATAGTTCACACCAGAGAAAAGCGTGAATGGAATGAAGTGACTTAAATCCATCACCATTTTGGCAATTAAAATGCTGGTGTATGGAACAGAACTACAAGGATCCAGAGCAAAAGTGTAGACACTATCAGGAACTGACAACACCTAGAAAACATTGTGCCAAATTAAAAGCAAGTGGTCCCTCCTGCCAGCACTTCTCCAAGCAGCTACATGACTTCCTTCTGAAATCCTACCTCATAAAATGCTGTACTAATAATATTCTGCTTTCTTTAAAAGTATATACAAATGCTCAGTGCTTACAGTTGCCACATTCACATAACAGTGTTTCTGAATATTAAGGTAATATGAAGGAAAATATTTGTACTTTTTCTGTACATCATGCAACTGCCAACTGTTTTCAAATCCAATGATGTCATTACTAACACTATTAAACACCAAATACTCTCACTGCACAACTACATTTATTCCTGATTTGAATAACCAAACTAGCTAACAGTCCTCTTATCTGACAACGCTCCCGTTAAATGTGGTCTGCCTGCAACAATATGGAAGGAGAGCAGGCTCAGGTGAAAAGTGTGAAGAGCTAACCAATACTCAAAAGAACATGGAAGAACTTTAGACACATATTTAGGTATGAAGTCTGAAATATTAGAATAAGAATCATTTGAAGTTATGTGCCTCATTGGTCACTAGGATGTACTAGTTATTGCCAATTAATTTTGTAAGTGTACTAGACTCATCTCTTGACCAACCTAGGATGCCTACTAACTCACACTACAAGTAGTCACTGTTTTGGAATGCCCTTCATTAATTTAGATGAGGAGAGAACATATTAAGTTCTGTTATATAGTTTTCAAACAGACCTTAAAATATATTTGGCACTTACTTGAAAAGGTCAAGAGCAGCTTCGAAGTGTTACATTATCTATACTCCATTTTAAAAATACCTGGCTAGAAGGAACAGTTGCAAGGGACGCCTCAACAATCTAATACATTCCTCTACAGCCATAAGCAACTGCATCACCTAATTCCTTTCCTAACCTTATCAAATTTAAGCCTTTTATTGGGTTATTTTTCCTCCTAATAAGTAACATGAAAAAAAAAAAAATAATCCCAAGGCTCTCCTGATTATAACAATAATTTTCCAGGCCAAGAGCATTTATGGCCAAGTTACACCCATTCACTATTCACTGTTCCCTAGTTTGAAGTCTACTCTTATTGTTTAAAATTACTGTACTTCCAGGTATCAATTCTGTACTTGCAATTGTAACTGCACTAGCTTTTGTCTCCCTAATCTCTCTAGTCTTCTCTCATATGAGCAGCTCTCCATTTCTTTGATCATCCTCTGTAAGTCTTTCTTTGTGCCTGTCACAGTTTGTATTTGTGAAAGATGGGTAACACATGGTACACAACATCTCAGAGAGGTCTCATTAATACTAATTCTCCAAATCTACAGGAAATACCTTGAATCTAGGATAATGCTTGACTCTTCCTGGGCTTAGAGCTTTGGTAACTCACACTTCATCACCCTTTCCAATCTACGCACCCCTAACTTGCAGCAGCTTGGTGCATGTGTTTTAACATTAGTATAATTTATTGTGGTAAAAATTCAGGTGGACAGACTCACATAAATCTGTTTTAAAAGTCTTTACTAACATTAAACTCGACGTATAAAGAAGGGTTAGTCCCTGTATGTTGATTAATCAGGAATACTGAGCCACTGAAAACAATAAAAAATATTTTTCTTATGTTGTTCTATATAAATTATACCAATTCTTTTGCTTATAAAAGATGTTGTTTGCTAGGTATGTTTTAATATTTTGGAATTAATTGATTCTATATATGCTACACATTCCATTAGCTCTCAGAGACAGGCACTGGTAAAACAATTCTACTTTATAAAACAGTTCATAGTGTTCCTCACACAAACAGGGCTAATTACTGGATACTTTCCCTCTGAATCCCATAACTTTTCATCTGTTAAAGAGATGTAGCTCAGCTTCATCACAAGCTATAGAAGATATTTTCATGAATATTATTAGGGCATTTTCTTTGCATAGGGAAGCCCAGAGTTGGAAACAGCAACACCTAAATCAAGGCAAGTGCAAATAATACTGATATAATTAATTGAACTGAGGACAATCCAAACGAGTCATGTATATCTTCAGGACACATGTCTTCAGAGCACTTAAAGTGCAGTGGAGTCTATTTTCTAGACCCCAAATAATATTTTTCAAAGATGAACAGCTCAGATGTCACCTCATCAAAGACACGATCTCTATCGCATGCAGATGCTACCACAATTTCAGTTATATAGCAAAGTTTTTGTTTCAAACTGAAGTGTGAAGGAGCACATAAGCAGGTTCACCTGGATTACTCTCCAAAGCTAAACTGTACCTTAAAGCGTCACTTCTGGTACTTCAGAGCTTTGCTGTTTCTAGCCCTAAAGAAGATTCTGTTGCGAGTGCAGTAGCCTTTTCACACACCCCAGCAGATGCATCAATGATGCACTGCTTTATAAGAAAGCTTCTCTCATTCTATCCCTAGTGATTTAGATGAATAGAATGGAAAAATCTGGAAGTTCTGGATTATTTCAGCACTTTGATCAGAGTACCACACAGAAAAGAGTGGAATGAACACGTACCAAGTTCTGTTTCATAGCCATTACAAAAACAACCGTGCTCTCAGAACACTACTGCCTTAGAAAAAACTGCTGCGATATGCAGGTGTGACAGAGATCATTTTCTCTGGCTGTTGCACAGAACCAAACTGCAGGTTACAGCTACGCTATGATGTTAGTTGGGGCATTCCACCACTTCATAATAACATGCATCACCACCGTCAGCCACACGTCAAAAACTATACTGGATTGTAACGACTTTACACTCATTTCAGCTGAAGCGCTGCCTGCGTCTCCAAGTTAAAATCTGGAATACCATCTTTTGCAGACCTGCCTTCTCTGAGAATAGTGGACATGCATTGGTTCTGCTCAAGCCTCACCTATTTCAGATAAGGCACAGGCATTCGTGGTGAATATGCCAGTTCTTGATCCTAAAAGGCTTAGCAGATCTTTGAAATAGTAACTACGCATCTCCAAAAGATTCACTCCACCTTGGCTCACTATAATTATGTCCACTTTTAAGAGGTTATACTTTGCCTATGCATATTATTCCAAACGTAAATTCCACAAGAATTCCCTGAAATTCTGCTGCAGCCAGAAGTGAAACGCAGCAGACCATGTCAATCAATGTAAAATTGCAATTAAAATCCTAAATTAGATTTCCCTGAAGCTAAAGGAAAGACCTTTCATGCAAAAAGTCAAAGTCAAAAAATGTCAAAGACACTTTTATGAAATAAAGCTTTATTATACTTTATTACCTCCTCTACTTTTTAGCCTATTAATAATTCTCAGCTCTTAATCAATTTCTTTTATTTTCCTAATTTTGACAACAGTCTTGGGTTTCCTTGCTCGGCTACCTTTGAAGCATATGTTCAGCTAGAGGATGGGCCGGGCCTGGGTGTTAGGACTCCTGTTCTTCCCCCCCTCCCCTTTGGATGATTTTAAAATTTCATTTCAGTTTTTTACATGTTTCCCAGTTAACTAACAACATTATAATAATAAATTATAAAAAGCATGGATTCTAACCACTTTGTCCTCCTTTGGGAAAGCATCCAAGGAAGCAGAATAAAAAGAGAAAAGAAAGAAATAAGAGAAAAAGAATAAAATAGGCAAGTATTAATAGACAGGTTTCAAAGAAATGCATTTCTCATAACTCTCTACAAGGAAATAAAAACATAAAATAAAATTTTAAAAAAATCTTAAAATAAAAGATGACATTACTGCATATGTAGAAAACATGTTTTCCCACCCTAACCCACAGAAAGATAAACAATATAACAAACAAAGGCAACTTACAAATGAACGGACACTTTTCCATTTCTGTGTCTTGAAACAGTGGGTGAAAAACAATTAAAATATATTGATTTTTTTTTCTGAGTAAAGATAAACCGCATCATATATACTTTAATTAATAGTATAACATATCAAAGTAAACTATATTTTCATAGACTTGCTCTAATGACACCACCTGCAGGTGATGCAATGTAATGCATCCATTTATACTAAATAAATGAATAAATGAACATTTTTGTCCAATAAACCTACATAATTTTCTCAGACTGTGAATTTAATCTAATGGACTCTTAAGTACATCAGGGCTATTTAAAACTTCCAAAATAAAGATGAAATGCATTTTTTTCTGTCTCTTTTTTTTTTAGTTTACATGAAACTTCAGAAGCCCTATTCAGTTGATGTTTAGCTTGAAGAAAGTGAAAAGGCCACAACCTAATTCCATTGTGAACATGACTACCTGCTGTAAAACTTGTGACCATTTTTAACTGAATTTGTATTGATACAAATGCACGTGATGCATTTCCCCTACAAAAGACTGGCACCATAAAGCCATATGAGACAGTTATCTCATCTCATGATAGATAACAAAACTATTCATGCAATGAAAGGATATTTAGAAAATGTTTTATAATGCACCACAGTCCTAGATGATCAGCCAAAAATAATCACTGGAGAATGGTCTTCCAAATTTAAATTCTACCACTCTTGTACAAAAGTGAGTAGCCAGTTTCTTGTAAGGGACTGAACAGAGGGTAATCTTGGATACCCTTCAGTTTTGTGGACAGCTACTGTATCTAACTACACACAAATCAGAGGGAAGAAGATTTATCTCCCCTGCCTGAAAGTAGGCTACCTAATCCAGATTAATCTATACCTTTACTTTTTAAATAAATTTAAAATCAATTGGCATAACACTCTCACTGTGGTAGGAAAAGCGGTTGGGTTTTCTTCTCTTGAAAAAAATGACAATTTTATGTAAGAGAAACCTATAAATGTATACAAAAAGTCCTGTTAATGTATATGCAAATCACTATAAACAAGAAATCTAAAATCAAATGAGTTCAATAAAAATTTATCAGTGTGGAGTTGTACCTGAGCAAAAGGGTTTCTTCTTTCGATCTATGAAAAACAAGTATGCTCACTTCAAGCCATCACTCAGTAGAACTATATGCTATGTATTCTTTTTTTTAATTAACTCCATGAATATCTAAGTATCTCCACAATCATTAAATACATTATTCTACTTTACACACACCTCATAACAAATTCATGATTGAAACAATTAAGTAAAATGAAGCATGAAATGCCAAACGTAAGGTGAACAATCTGCAGCACAACAATGTCACGGAGGCTTTTTCTTAAGAGCACACATCAGAAGACTTACATTGTTTGATCGCAGAGAGACACGACCTCCACATCGAGCACAAAACTTGGTCCGGCAATAAGAGCATAAATGGCCACAACCATCTGCAAACTTTGTTTTATGACAGATTCCACATGTTGGAGCATCATCCTTGTGCTCTCCCTGGTAACGGCGGGCTTCTTCCCCTATCTTTCTTACTTGCTCTTTATAGCTTTCAAATTGTTGATGCAACCTCCTGCATAGATGAGAAAAAAGTTTATATAGCAAGAATAGGAGGAAATACTACTGTGTATTTCTTTCTTTCAGTTTATAACTCTACCTAATTTTTTTGGCATGTTCACAATAATAAATGTACCTCGTAACAAATAAATACTGTACATGGAAAACTATAGGAGAATCTAAAGAAAAAAAAAAAAGCCAAAACAGACATATCTATTCTGATTAGGTTTACTTCAAAGCTTGTGAGCATATCATTTCACTTGACCAGAAATTGATCCAAATATAAAAAGATGGCAAAAAATGCAGTCCTAAGCTGAAGTATGTAACATGTACAGAATAAAAGCAGAAATATAATTGCCTGAGCAAATTTGAATTGTCTTTTAATCAACGTTATTTATACAGCAGGTGTAATTAAAAAAATATAAATCTATTATCAATTAGAGCATCACATTTCTGTTTTCAAAATCTAAATAACTAAAACATAAAACTTACACAAGATTTCAACAGGCACTCTACAATCACATCGACCTAGAAGAATCTCAGAACAATCTTCTGTGTCAAATCTATACAATAATAATCTGTAGCACTGTCTCTTGTTAAGTATGAGAGACTATGTAAGGTTTGCTGTCCCTCATTACAGGCATTGCTTCGCTTTAGGAGTACATAGGTGTATTAGCAGTTGTAGAGATTCCTAAAATGAAGAGTGGTGTTCAAAGAAGTAGCACTTCTCCTGTTGCCCCAAATAACAAACAGCCTGACACTATGCTCACCAACTGGCTACCCAAAGACCAGCTTGCTACTCAAAAGACACGGCTTCTAATCACGAGCTCAGGGAAGAGCACTCGGCACTCTAGCCTTCACTTTTCCTTCTGTAAGTCAGGAATAATAATAATTAAATATTTAGTGATAAAATCTTTCTTATCATGATGATATTATTTCTGGGGGAGAAACACGTTCTCCTGTTGGTTTCTGTATCTTCTTGGCAAAGATGAAGTTTCACAGGGAAACCAGCTTAAGGTCCAGGCACTTCCAGAAGGGCAAATCCAGCTCCTCTCCTGCTCCTGGCTGCATGCTGTTACTGCTCCTTAAGGCATTGATCTTGACATTCAGTGAGGTAATGCATGAACCTGAACCAACAGAAAACTAATTCTTCTTTAAAAAGTTAAAAAATTTAAAAATTGTCCCATGATTTTGCTTTCTGAATCACTCTCCTCTAAGCAGAGCACTAGAGACCTGGGAGGAAGGTAGGACATGAGCTCCTGAAGCCAGAAAAGAAAAGGAGCAGGAAAGAGCAGGATCACCCTTTTTGCAGCAACAAGCAATTTCAGCTGACATGAAGCTTCATTTACACCACCCCGAAGCTTAATTTAAAAAGATCAGATTTCAGCTTTTAACTATCTTTCTATTCATCAAACTATCTGTGAAAGAAAAATTTCTGTAGGTGTACCAAGACCAGCACTGCAACTCCTGATGTTTATTTTCACGAGCTTGAAGAGAGATCCCAGACAGCCTAAGGGGGAGAGTTCAGTAGGGCACATTTAACAACACAGTCTTTTCACCATCCTGTGTGGAACCCACAGGCTTTTCACCCATATTTCCAGATGTTGCTTCAAAACAAATACCATTAAAAAAAAAAAATCATGAATAGATAAATATATTTTAAATAGAAATAGGGAATCTTGAGTTTAATAGATGATAACAGCAGGTGTGTTGTCTACAGAGGTCTTGATGATATCATTCATCTCCACTACCGACTTTGAGCTACCTACTCTCTTAATTAGCATTGAGACTCACACCATTTAACCCATGTATTTCTAGTAAGACAGTTCCGTGTTTCTGTGGGATTTTGTGTGGGTGTGTGTGGTGGACTTGTTTTGACTTTTAAGTTATCAGAGGTATTTGTATGAAACATCGTTTTGCTGAAGTGTGTATTTTTACTTTAAGATGATATTCAAGCCTAGAAAATAATAATTCAACTTCACAAACAGGAATTGTGGTAAAACACACATATTCCACTTGGACAGGAGTATCACTGCTTGTAACTACATAAATTAACCAACTCTGACATTAAAAACAGTTATTTCATATGGGCACATTCTAGTGAGAATGCAGCAATAGCAAAAGCTAAATAATCTATTTTCCCTCACTACAAACATGATGCATTATACTTAATGCTTTATATTAATGAAAAACTTCGCAGGCATATCAAAAGGGTTGGGGTTTTTTTGTTTTATTTTTTAGCAACCTGTTTGCAGTATTGAGTGAGATGAGAAAAGTAGGTCAAAAGAATTAGGCAAAATACCGGAGAAATTTAATACTTCTGGCCCCATTATTGGATTACACATATGATTTAATGTATCTTACAGAGCTGCTCACTTGTAATGCATAACAACGACTGAAGACATTCAGGAATTTGTATAATAACCAGCTTAAAGAATGGAATTAAATAATGGGGAGGTCTGTAGGTAAATTTCTTATTACATCAAATATTCCATTAAAAAATGGAACCATGGAAACTAAATTCAGTTCTCCTCTGCTACACAAGACTAAAAGCTCTGTCGCTTCACTAACATGGAAAGGGAAGAGAACAGCAAGCACTGCCCCTCTCTCTGTTCTTTTTCAATTAGATAGTCTACATCTAAATATTTTTTGATCTCATCTGAAGCCTAGGAAGTGTATTAACACAATGATGGTTTGTTCTTCTGTGTGCACCAAGGGGTAGACAAATGTACTAGCAACAAAGCAAAACTTAAGTGAGAGGAGATTTCTCCTCTTTATAAATGGGTATCACTTTCTTTATAAATAAGTATCACTTATCACTTATTTATAGATTTCTTACTTTCTGAATCAGCGTCATACCCTTTTTACTATGATGGGTACAAAATCAAGTGCTTATGTTGGATGTTACGCTCCGCATTGCTGAAGAAATCCTAACATTTTATCTGCAGTAGGAATGGAATCAGAGAGAATAGTTGCCAGATTCACAGAGCAGAGAGCGTATTACACAGCCCATGGCAGGTCTGGTTCAATTACTTCTTTTGCCAGGTTTTAACCACCTTCCCCACCTTTTTGAGGAATGACAGGATCTCTGTATCTCTGGGCATTCTATAACAGTGTCCACAATCCCTCTCAACAGTTTTGCCTTATACAGAATTATATTAAGTATTAAGCAAGAACTAAAATAGAGAGGAGTATTTTTTGAGTTCCTTAACTTCCAGGCAATAGAACACATTTTCACTAGATGAAAGAACAATTTAAGTCTATCAAATATCCCTTAATGTAGACAAGCACCTAAAGGTTAGGTTAAAGACTTAATAACAGTATGCAATACAATGGCATAGGGGATCTTTGAAGCAGGTATCAATTAAATGCCCTTCAACAGAAAGAGCAATGAGGCTACTCTGTAAGAGGAATATATGTATATATCCACACCATTTTTCATCATGGTCTCCAAATTTCATCTAGTTTATTACTGAGGTCAATGGCAGGCCCAAAAAAGGGAGGTTTCCTCACCCACACAGCCTCAAAAGATTAAGGGAAAAAAACCAAAACAAAATATTAGAACAAAAACCAGAGGAAACTATTCCAGGACTGTACAGTGGACTTATATAAGTCAGGCTGGAGAAGTTTCATAGAATTTTTCCTTCAAAACTGAGTAATACAGGAGGGAGCAATGTACTGCAAGTGTACACTTCTTAGAGTCTCCATGCACATCAGGACACAAGTATGACACCTATTTATTCAGATTTTGCAGTATCTATTAATAAGTAATTGTTAAAATCACATTTCAGATGTGTTCTCTAACAAGACAGTAACAAATACAGTGAAATTCAGGTTTAGTTTTAAAATGTCAACTAGATGTTCTTACTAAAAATTAGTGTTCATGTTTGAAATTAGTATGTTCAATAGATTCCCTGAAAGTATATTTTGCAATAGAAAAAAAAATCTTAAGTGGAAAAAATATCTTCCAATAATTTTGTTTTGTAAAAGCTTTTTGTTGCTGGTTGGATGGCTGGTTGGTTGGTTGGTTTGTGTTTTTTTTAATCTGAGGTAGTGACTTTAGCAGATAGTACATAAAAGTTAATGACTATTCTTGTTACTCGGTTTGAATGTCCTGTGACTTGAAACTGCAAATCTTTGATCTTATCAAAAGAAAATATATTTATTTATCTGTTCCTTAAGAATTGATCCTTTAATACGCAAATCTATCAGCTGCTGTTGCACAAGAAAATAAGAACTATGAAATACAAAATTTCAACTAATTAGAAAAAATTTTTTGAGTTCCTTCCTCCAAGTGTAGATGTCAGAAAACATTAAAATTCTCATGAGCTTACATACTTAGATATTTTACATATTTAATATTGCACCATTAATATTTTTAATATTTACATGTTTACACTTTAATATTGCTGGACTAGAAGTCAATTTTTTACTGTACCACTCCAGCCACATTTCTTGCTTAATAGATCTACCTTTTTTAACACACTGTCTCAATGCAATATAACTTTGAGTACCTCCAAGCGCATCTCTTTATAACATTTATGTGTGAAACTTTGTACTTCGCAGGAAACACGGAAGTGCCTATGCCTTTGGAACTATTTGTATCACCACCAGCATCACCTGATGGCCCAAGATTTCAGTACTGCTCCACCTTTTATTATGTAGCAAACTTAGCAGACAAGGAAAGACCTCTCTACACTTAGGATAAAACCTATTCTCCTTTTCACAGAGTAACAGTAGAAAAATATCTACAAATACAAGAAAACATTTGAGAACACAGCACTGAAAAGTTGAGAAACTTGAAGGATAGGATTCCTCCAGTGATACTAATGCTGTAACTCACGTGTGCTGACCTCACACCACTGAACAAAACAGCTGCATCCACATAAGCTGGCTCTGCTGGTGAGGGTCCCTGCTATTTCACTTTCACACAGGTGGCATGTATGTGTGTAACTGAAACATTGGGCACATCAGTTCTCAATAGACTGAAAATAAATAAATATCATCTGTTGCTAAAATTCTGGAAGAGACTGAGCTGCTTGGAGACACACATCAGCCTCAGGCCTGGACCACATGTAGATGAGAGGCTGCCACCACTGATGGTAAGAAAAAACAAAAAGACCCAATATACAGTTTTCATGTACAGTGAAAGACCTGACCCACTCCCTTTTAAACTATATATATATGTATATCTGTCTCAACATATGTTGAGATTTCTAGGGTTTTTTCCCCAAGAAAACATGGTAGGTTCCTCTCCACGTTTTATTCAAAGGCATTTCACAAAAAAACCAAACCAAACTGCATTAGCTGTGTCATACATGTACCATGTTTTCATTTGTATATTCAGTATTTTACATGGACAGTGTAGTCAAGTAAAAAAAATGCTGATATGCAATTCTGCAAAGCTTTACTCATATCTTCATGTACTTATTAAAACCTGTAAGCCTTGGAGGAAGCTCCTGTTATGCATCTTACATACCTTAAACTTTTCAGATGGCTCACTGGTATGATTAGGAGAACAGAAAAAGGATATTGAGGTAATGTACAATATTGACTGATCAGAAAGTGTCTATCAAATCACACAGAAGTTATAATTTCTGTTGTTGGGTTCTTCGCAGCTGGGTCAAGACGTCTATTTATACTCTGCAATCATCTCCACTAAGCAGATATTAAAATTACCATCCAGGAAAATAATTTTTTTATTAACAGACTGTTACTGCTTTTTTTGCCGGTTTACTTTTAAATTCCTATCGTGTATACCTATCTGAAATATTTGCACATATACACTGAAAATTAAGAAGTGACAAAATGGTGCACTTGCATATTTATGCTCTGTCTGCACGGATTTTCTAAAAATGCCAGAGATTTGGGTCAACTTTAGGCACGGTTACATTTTCAATACTTTTTAATGTAGCATGAAACTTTATTTTTTACTTCCTTAAAAACCCAGCAGATGGCACCACAGATTGTGTTTTCGCTCTCCCAGTTCCACTCAAACGATTCCATCTTGACATCTTAAACACCTGATTTAACATTATAAAAATATTGTGCCCTGTCATGAGTTCATGTCAGTAGAAAAAGTGTCACCTTCTAAGTGACATATCTTGGAGTAATTATTCACAAGGGGCTATTGCATGCATCAGAAAAAGCTTTGTAAATGCCCCAACTCTGCCCTGCTTACCTACGCCACACAAGCCATCACAGAGATCTGAGACAATTGCTTTCATAGAATGTGAGACTTCTACCAAGTTCTGTTCTTAGCATACTTTTTTTTTTATGGTAAATAAAACAAACAACAACAAAAAAAAAAATCAAGAAAGCAAACTGAATATTTCTTTCCATACATTTTCTTCTGCTGTAGATGTACAAAAGATGTAAAAATGCTGTAGATGTACAACATACTTCTTTAACTTGAGGTAACATATTTGGACAAACTAGTCAGACTTCTAGCACTTGTGGATATTTAAAATGCCCATGAAGGCAACAACTAGAGCTAAAAACCTGTATACAAACTTTCAGCATCTACTTTGGAGCTGTGATCTGAAAACCACTGTTCAGCAGCTCTGTAAAGCCTGGAAATGCTGCTGGTACTCATCTCATGCAGGTGTTCCCCAAGGAAGCAGTCTGGCACTCACCTTTTGTCTCAGTCCCACCAACAACCTTACTGGGAAATGCTGTCAACTTGTGATGGGTTTTCAGAGTACATGCCAACAACACAAAGCTAGGCAACCTTAGCAAGATGCTATAGACAATTTTGTCGGAATAAAAGGAAACAAAGAGCTTAGGGGGAATCTAGCATGTGTTGACTAGAAGGACAGCTGAAGTTCAGTGAAGAAGCCTAGATATATTTGCTGGTTACTTCATGCATCATCACATCACATTGAAATCTGTTATTAAAATGTATGCCCTCTGCACAAGTAGGACAAATTAAGGTTGAAGAGTAAATAAAAATATCTAATCCTTCCAGTTCCTGAAAACTTGATATAGCAATATTAATGTGTTAGCATTTTTGAAGTCCAGGATATTTTTGAATGTTTGGGGTGTGCTGCTTTTTAGCAGGGATGATATCTGATTTGCTTGTTTTGTTGAGATCAAGTAACTGCTGAATCACAGAATCATAGAATGGCCTGGGTTGGAAAGGACCTCCAAAGGTCATCTAGTCCAACCCCCATGCAGTAAGCAGGGACATCCTCAACTAGATCAGGTTGCTCAGAGCCTCATCAAGCCTGACCTTGAATGTCTCCAGGGATGGGGCCTTCACCACCACCCTAGGCAACCTTTTCCAGTGTTCCATCACCCTCGGAGTAAAGAACTTCCTAGTGTCCAATCTAAACCTACCTTTCTCTAGTTTAGAACCATTGCTCTTCGTCCTCTTGCTACACGCCCTTGTAAACAGTTCCTTTCAAGCTTTCTTATAGGCCCCCTTCAGGTACTGGAAGGCCACTGTAAGGTCTCCCTGGAGCCTTCCCTTCTCCAGGCTGAACAACCCCAACGCCCTCAGCCTGTCCTCAGAGGAGAGGTGCTCCAGCCCTCTGATCATTTTCGTGACCCTCTTCTGTACTTGCTCCATCAGGTCCATGTCCTTCTTGTGTTGAGGGCTCCAGAGCTGGACACAGTACTGCAGTTGAGGTCTCACCAGAGCGGAGTGGCAGAATGTACTCATACTGTAAAACACTACTTCTGAGTAAAGTTGCATGTTATGTTAGTATTCCTTTATTGTTGCTATTGCTGGACTGTTTTACTCAGAGTTAATGTCTTCCATAACTGGAGGCTGCTGGGTTTTCTCCTCCACAAACTGGCTGCTTTTAGCTCTGTTGGTGTTACTTACTGTCCAATTTTTCCATTTTCTGTGACTTTACTTACCACCCCTTTGACCTTTCCCTATTCACATTTCCTGTAGGTCTCGTCTCTCCCTCCTACGCCTTTTTTTAAATAAAAATATCACAGTAATTATTATCTATGACATATATCATAGCATGTTCTATAACTTATAATTAAAAAAAAAAAAAATCTCAAAACTTCATATTTTACCTGGCCTGAAGGTATCTTTATTCTACCCTGTTCATTCACACAACTATGGATCAAGTCTATTATTCTGTCAGCTTGGTCTTCCCCTGCCACCCATGACATTTTCCACCTCACCAGCAATCATGTGGAACCCTGATGGACATCAGCCATTTCTCCTCCACATGTCAAGATCTCATCTTCCTATCTGTTTTATTGGTAAAAACACAAATTTTACCATGCTCGTTATCTCACAGGTGTGTTTCTCTACCTTATACTTGTCTCCTTCTTCCAAACTGAAGTGTTTAGCATAGATTACCAACACCCACCACAGGCGACCTGTACATCCAACTCCATAAATGGAAATAGAGAACTCCTTGTAGCTCCAGCAAACCTTAACCACCACCTTTATTTTGGTCACCACTTGGGACAAAGAACTACTGTACTGGATTGTACTGGATGTACTGGATTCACACTTATTTAGACCTTCACCTCAAAATGCTATATAAGCCTCAGAGATTAATTATACAAATTAAAAAAACAAAACAAAACAAGACTCACATACACACAGAGCCCAGTTTAGCTAATTTCATATCCATCCAGCTTAAACATCTGGCTAACATCAGCTCATCCTTCAATTCTTTTTCTCACCAGAGCAAGACTGCCCTGCTGATAGTCTAATATCCTGCAACAAATATGTCATTTATTTTAACTCTTTCTTTCTATTCCTCCAACGAGCCCCATTTTCTACTGTATAAAACATAAATAGCTTATCTTCACCTTCAAAGACTTCCATAGCCTATTTCCACCTCGCCTATCATTTCTCATTCAGTACTGAGATGCTTCTGATCAAGTAAAACTTCTAAGCAAGAATCTTTCTGGTTTTCCCCTTGTTGTCCCTAACATGGGACTATTAGTAACATCACCATCCCATTATCCTTCTTCAAACTCCCCTCTGCCTTCATGCCTGTAAAGATCTGGACAAAAATTAGGTTACTGGTATGTTAAAGCTTTTACTTATCAGGCCAGACAATGTAGGTTCCCCTGCCTACTCCTATTATTTTATTATTTTCTTAATACTTACAATGCAGGCTGCCCCTGTGGCAATGACTGCCTTTTTTTCTATGTCCGTAAAAACCCACACTCAGAAGGGTTATAGTCCATGACGAGTGCTTCTAGGCAAGATGGTAATACAAATCTCCCAACATGATTCAGAAATACATGAAGTTAGTTTTCTACTTAATCATTTTATGATTCTAGTCATTTACTTTTTGATTTTCCACCCTCAGGCAATATACTCATACTTTCCTCACATCCATGAGAGACAAAGCGATTTAATGAATGTTGGTATTTTCCTATATGTCCATGATGCTAGGAACCAGGAGCAGCATAACCATAAAGCATTTCATTATGACACTCATGATAAAGTTCAGACTTGGCCAAGACAAAGGTTTCGCTTATAGACCTCACAGGACTTTAGACCTGGCCACCACCACTGGAATTAGAAGTTGTTTACATGTAACAGATACCTTTGCCCTCTATATAAGTTACTTTAACCCCAGTTCCCTCGTATAATCTCTTATCAAGCGCATACTACCTGGCAGCATCCTAACAAGGCCTAGGCAAAAAAGTGCCACACTTTGGTTAGAAAGTCCCCTCCCTCAGCATATCAGAGCAGGGGCACACCAGCAGAGTGGCATGGACTGTGGCTTTATTCATAGGGCTCTTATCTGGTGCCTTTTCACCAGCAGCAACAAGTCGTTTTCAAACTAACAGTTTACTAAGGGCCAGTTTTCTGCAAGCATATAAATGAGCTTATTAAATCACTTGGATAAAATGTCATTTTTCAGCTTCCTGGAAGTTTCCTAATGTAGGTTACTGGAAAACTTTATTTTTGTATACTTCTGTTTACTGTTTTTTTTTTTTTAAATTATCACAGCCCACAAGCAGATTTCCTCCTTACACAACTGAAGAACTGTGAGTCAGAAATGTGCAATATCTACATGAAGGAATTTACGTGCCAGCATCCCACAGTTCCTCCCAAATGACCGTTACCCTTTCTGAGGTATAAAAGAGAAACCAGATAACTAAGCAAACAACACATAACAGCACTAAAAAAGGCATAGCTGAGGAATTCAGAAAGAAACTGTGTATGCCTTGTTTTAAAAAGCATTTGCACACTGAGATATATTTAGTACTGAAGGAATCAATGCCTTCTGCAGAAAAATAATTCATTATTATCCCTTCTTTGTTCAAAAACATACATTCTGATGTCATGTCTTTTATGAAAAATGCAAATGATTTAAATCAACTGGTTTTTTTCTTTCTTTTTTCCGTTCTGAGTTCACAAAAATATGAAAACCAATACCATTACTAAACCATCCAACACTGAAGAATTATTTGGAATTTGAAGGTTTTAACAGGCAAAAAAACCAAGACCACGAGAAGAGGGAGACAACACCTTTGCACCCAGTACTGCTCCACTCCAACTGTATCTCAGGAGCTAGAACACTTGCACTTTTGGTAACCTCTGTACCGCCTTCCTTGGCCTTTGTAAGGAGGTATATGCCCTTCCACCCAATTGCTGTTATGAGCCGGCATCTCAAAACACTCTCTCCTAGGGCAGGACATGAGCCTTATTCATGATGTCTCAGCTGACTTGCACAACTCAAGGAGGAAGACCTCTAGGTCACAGCACAAGCATGGAAAACACTGAAATGGCAACACAAATCCAGAATACAAGAAAAACAGATGAGAGATGTGATCCATCCCTCCAAGGTGGAAAGGGAATTTTAAGTCATGGAGACTACACCAGGGTGGAAGAGGCTCCAGCTGACTGTCTTGGAGAATGAGAGCCTTGTCACAAGAAGTCACAGAAACAGAAGTCCAGCATTTTAAACCAGCAATGAGATAAGGTTTCACATATAGAACCTCAAGTAAACTCGTGATGTAAGTACAAGAGTCAGTATTAGTGACTTTGAAAATGTTAATGAGTTAAATGAGTAGAAGTGACAGACTGAGAGAGTTGGGGTTGTTCAGTCTGGAAAAGAGAAGGCTCCGAGGAGACCTTATTGTGGCCTTCCAGTATCTGAAGGGAACCTACAATAAAGCTGGGGAGGGACTTTTTAGGATGTCAGGTAGTGGTAGGACAAGAAGGAATGGGTCAAAACTAGAGGTGGGTCGATTCAGATTAGACATTAGGAAGAAGTGCTTTACCATGAGGGTGGTGAGTCACTGGAACAGGTTACCCAGAGAAGTGGTGGAAGCCTCATCCCTGGAAGTTTTTAAGGTCAAGCTGGATGGGGCTCTGAGCAACTTGATCTAGTGGGAGGTGTTCCTGCCCATGGCTTGGGGGTTGGAACTGAATGATCTTTAAGGTCCCTTCCAACCCTGACAATTCTATGATTCTATGATTCCTCCTCACTTCTTTCACGGCTGGCATCTGTGGAGCTCTCTGTCTGTTCTGCCTTTGATCCTGATCTGTGTGTTCCTGGATCCAGTACAAGAGTCCAACTCAGGGACAGAGTTCCCATCTGCTGCTGGGTCCAGACTGGGACTCTCCCTGTGCATTCTCCACAGCATCAGTGGTGATGGTGATTGCCATCAGGGTGGGTTAGGTTCGATACTGGTTTTATATATCTCTGTATATATTCCACTTTTAGTATTGTTATTTTAATTAAAGCTGTTCTAGTTTCCTTTTCTAATCACTAAGTCTCTCTCCCCTATTCCCTTTCTCTTCCCCTCTGGGGAGGGAGGGGGGTTAACAGAGACCATCTATGATAGGTCTAGTGGGCTGCCCAGACCCTAAACCATGACAAAATTGTTAGATAATTTAGCAGAAATCAAGCCAGTATAAGATGTTTCTAATACCTATATTTCTGCTGAATATTATTGCCTCTTCTTCATGATGCAAAGCGGCTACAGGTCTGTGCCATGAATCAGACTGGGTCTTCTCCTACCACCCATCTTTACTTTCCTTTATTTATTTAGTTGTTTTTTTATTCATTTTTTGATTTTCTTTGAATATGAACAGTTTCAGCGATATGGTTAGTGAGTGACCATTCAATGCCTAATCTGTCAAAACATTTTGGGCTTTAACCAACACTGTAGTGAGGAACACTTCAGACCATATCAATTATTTACAATATCCTTGAGGTGATCTGCCATGGTGTGTCTGTATTAGTATGCTATCAAGAGTAAAAAAACTTGGAATATATTTTCAATGCTATATTTTTGCTGTTCCTATTTCTGCTCTTATTCAGACTGTAAGAGCTTATTTATAGGAATCTTTGTTTGGAAGTGAAGTACTATCTTAGTAATAAAATCAATAAAAGCAAAATAAGAGAAGGAAACCTATGAAATTACTGTCTCTGTTTTGCTCCATGCATCACATTAAGAATGACCTTGCTGAATGTATCTGGTGAACTGGTATTTAAAGCTCTCATTCTTAATGATCAGCAACCTGTAACCAGACCATTGCTTTTTATAGATTTGAGGTTTTAAGAGGTATGTCATTTTGTCGATAAATATAGAAATATCCACTGTGTGTACATGTCAAAACAACTCTGCAGAAACATACAAACTTGTTCCAAATGGGAGGTTTGCCCAGAGGAGCGCTTTACTTTGGATCCCTGAATAGAATTTGCTTCTGGGACTCATATATTTTGCATGCATAGGTAGTTTCAGGAATGCTACATTAAATAAAGGCCATTCATTTTTTAGCATGTATTCCTTTTCTCCTTCGGTTGTACCAAGGAAGTCATTTGATGATGTTATGTTTTAAACATTATTTGCTCAGGAGTCAGTTTATATGGCCTTCAGAGCCCAAGAAGAAACTGAAAATGATGGGATTCTCAAGAAAACATATTTTGTGACCTACTTCAACATTTATTCTCATGCAGTGCCACATTTTCATGTTTTCCTTGGACACTAGATATTCAGAATTGCCAGTAGCAACACTTCTTTTTTTTTTTTTTTTCAAAGATATTTGAAATACACTTATAAAGCACCTCAGAATATAAGGGCAATTAAATGGCAGTGATAGGCGACCCTGGCATATAAGAGAGAAGAATATTTAGATTATCAATACAACAGAGTAAATTTGTTGGAGATACTGGGAGAACATAAGAAGTGTAGAAATTTTATTAAAAATAAACATACTTCTACCTCCATGAAGTCCTGAAACATTGTCTCATGAAAACATCACAATTTTATACAATAAAAGAAATGATTCTATCACGTATCCTTCTACTTCCACTGACAAAACACCTTTTGTCCTTTCCTTGTAAGGTGTCTTAGGGCTTATCCACTTCAAGCAATATTCTCAAAACCCCTAAAGAGATATCTAGTGGCACTGTTGTTGTGCCTAAGGGTTATTAATGTAAACTCTGTGTGTCATTGAATCTACAGACCATGAAACTTAACTATGCTGTACATTAGCTAGTGGAAATATCACCTCACTTTTGAGTAACAATTGTGTCAAATTAGCAACCTAAAAGTAGAAATCTTCCATCTAGCTTTGCTAGATGTGCTGGTTTTGTCTGGGATAGAGTTAATTTTCTTCATAGTCACTGATAGGGAGCAAGGTTTTGGACTTGTGATGGTAATGGTGTTGATAATACAGAGATGGTTTAGTTACTGCTGAGCAGTGCTTACCAGATCTTACTGCTTCTTCTCACATCGCCCTGACAGTGTGGAGCCTGAGAGTGCACAAGAAGTTGGGAGGGGGCAGAGTTCAGATAGCTGGCTCCAACTGCCTACAGGGGTATTCTGTACCATAAAATGTCATGCTTAGCATATAAAGCTGGGGGAAGGAGGAATTGGTGGGGGGGATGTTTGGGGTTACAGCATTTGTTTACCCAAGTAATTATTATGTGTGATGAAGCCCTGAATTACTGGAGATTGTCTGTACACCTGCCTGCTGATGAGAAGTAGTGAATTAATGCTGTGTTTTGCTTTTCTTGCATGTGCAGCTTTTTCTTTACCTATTAAAGTGCCTTTATCTCAGTTTCCTCACTTTTATTCTTCCAGTTCTCTCCCACATTCCACCAGTGGGGAGTGAATGGCTGTGGATACTTGGTTGCCATTTGGGGTTAAACCATTACACTAAAGTATATAAACTTTTTTTTTTCATTATGAAGTCTATAATCTATTGGCATTTACAGTTTTAGAGGATTAGCTAACATTAAGAAATCACTTTAAAATGCAGGGAAGAAAAGGCATATCTGTGTAAATTCGTAGCTTGCTTTGTTTATATTAGTTCACATTCGTATTGCAGCAGGCACAGCGAATTATTTTTGCAGCCCAGTTTTTGCTGCTCACTTTTGTGGTGATTTCACAGCATTTCTTTCAAAAACTGTCACCCCTGCACAGTTACGTGGCATGTGTATGTCTAGGCAAGTTATGCATGAATGCCTGGTCATGTGGTGGGTGCTTCCATGATGTGCTCATAAGCCAGGGACAAATTTGTAATGTGAACAAAACATGCTTGGTGGCAAAGCATTTTGCTGCTACTTCTGTCACATGACAGAAACCACAACATTGCTTGGAAGCACTTAAGCACATCTTTAAACATTTAGCATGCGAGCAGCTGTAATGAACTGTCCATTATTGCCAGCCTCTGA